>JAMKCH010021461.1:0-39772 GCA_023653785.1 Ophioderma brevispina
TTTTCACCCTACTAGAACTGATCTCCAGGCTTGACACACACCCAGGGCAGTGCCATGCCAGGAGGTGGCAGCGGGCAAGACCCCTAAAGAGTTTCAAAAATTCAGAAAAATGGGTTTTTAAGCAATAATTGCATTAAAATTAGTGTTATTTTGTACCCATTAATCATGTAATTTTTTCTCCCCTAATATTTTACCTTGTGCCACCCCGTCCTCGCCTATTCCAAAATTTCAGGCAAATATCTGGAGAAAGGAAGCTTCATTTAGGTTAATATTGTAATATGAATTTATCTGTATGGGGATCTTGAGGAGGACAGAGAGACAATGATAAAGAGTGATGTGTGGGTGATGAAGTTGATGAATAGGCTAAGACTGGGGACTTTATGTAGATGTTGGGTTTGGAGCGGCGATGGACGGTTGGCGAAAAGCGAGAATACGTGTACGTGGTATGGGCAGTGTGGGAAGGATGACGAGGGCCTTTGCGTTCGAGGTGGGGGGTTCGAGGAGGGAGGGGGACGGTTCCAAAGAAGAAAGACATGGACGAAGACGCAAGTGGAGGAGGAGAGTAGGAGGGTTGGGTTGAGGATGGAGGATGCATTGAATCGCGTGATGAAGTGGAAGGAAGAGAGGGCGGTTGCTGCCGGGTGGGTGAATCCGGCCACCCCAGCTTACGGGGACAAAACCGGATTTTAAAACTTTGGATTTACTACTACTTTGCCGGATTAATATATCCCTCTGACAGCTGTTACAGTGTGTTCACAAAAAATGGCTCAGGCATAAGTTACCCTCAGTAAAATGTGAAAAATGTAAAATAGTGACCGTTGATATCCTCCCCCCCCCCCTCATGTCATAATGAAGTCTTAGCTTTTGGATACTGTTACAGAATCCAATTTGGTTGTAGTTTGTAGTTAATAGGAACATAAAAATAGAGCACACTCAGCTGGAAACATATTGACATCAAACAATAATTATTGCCGTATCTGCCTAAATAATACACATTTAAGAGTTCTGGAAAGGAACTTTGTTCGTGAAGCAAATTGTGAAAATGCAAATAAACATATAGTAGAAGATCAGCCTGTAGGTTCTGTGACCAAATCTGGATACAAAAGGTTTGAAAGTGGTTTGGGATTCCCTGATCCGCTTGAAAGTCCCGGGCATTTTGTTTTCTTTTTTGGGAGGGGTCATCAAGGTCAAAATAGGGGTCAAAATGAAAATGCACAAATTGTATCAAATTATTCGTCTGATCAAGGAATAAAAATGTATAATTTGTTCACCTCCGACCTTTATTAAGAGAGATATGGCTCCAAAGGTTCCGCACTTTAGTAAGGTCAACTTCCGCTGAAAATGGTCACTATTGTCCAAATTTTAAGATATTAGTGTCTAATGATATGTTTTCCTGATGCAAATTCAACTAAGCAACTTTCAAAACAAAAATCATAGCTCTGACCTTAAAATTTCAAAATGGGCTGCCCACACACACACCCCCCCCAATTTAATCATCAGTGGTACACATAAGTTCTTGCTTGCACAGATTATTAAACTCTGGGGTCATCCATCTGATGCCAAAAGTCTGTGAATATCACGGTTCGTTACAATCACAGTAGGATGCCTCAATGTACTTATTCTGTGCAGACATTGAGATTTTTAAATCGAGCATACTCTCGTAACCTCCAACCATGATGCAGAGGTGATAATGGGGATCTGGTTAATAAAGTTCAGCCATTATGGTAAATCGCCTGTTTAATAGTTGGCTCCGGTTACCTTGAAATATGTGTGAATCAGTGTGCAGGGGGACAATTCTGACTAGTTGATTTTCTCATTGCGTCCTCACTAGGGAGCTTGTGCTCCGGGGCTATTTATGGTTAGTATTTTATTATATTAAACCGGGGGGCTTTGTTTTCCAAAGTGGATAGGCATGCTTGTGCATGGCCTCCCGAAACATGGCCTACCATAACGCAGTAGGCCTATTTTTCATTGGCAAGAAAACACTTAAATTAAGGCTGACTCATGGAGATTTGACATATAATAGTCAACTAGAACTAAAAATAATTACGTAAAAGATAAATACCAAAAGTTTGAGAGAATCGGATTTTTCGTTTTCATGCAGTTAATATTTATGAATAACAGTGCCATAGATACAGTATATAAAACAAAACTTCCGGATCCGGATTTTTTTAACACAGATTTTCTATAATTATGAAGGACTTGATTTTTGAGCTAGATATTTCACACAGTTGATAAAACTATAAACAGACCCCAGAAAAGATTATGTATATGCAGAAAACCCGTGTGTTGAAAATTAAAGGCGCCCTCCTCGAAAAATCTCTGAGTCAGCCTTTAAGTATTTGGTTGATTTTGCAAAACAAACCAGCTATTTGGGATTTGATTATTAATACCTAAACAAAGTACTTTGTTTAAATTACTACCCTAAACAAGTAATTTGACATGACTTTAAAATTCCCCTCTAAAGTATTTTTATATAATTTTTATATGTACCTGTAACAATACAATGAACAGGCTATAATAGTCTCTTATTGTATACTTGGTTTATAAAGGAATATTCATAAATAATTTGATAGACGTTTTAGTGTAGTTTTAATTCCCTCGATGGTGTAAAAGTATCAATTGCACACTTTAAAATCATTGTACAACACACCCAACTGCATACATTGTTATTTAGTTGGTTTTTTTTAAAATGAAATCCATTTCATTTTAAACTTCGTCTTTTTAAAGAGTTTTGTCCCTACATGTCTTTTGAATCACGGGTCTCGTCCATAAATTACTGTTCAAATAGCACTGAAATGCCGATTGTATCAAACACATGTCAATACTTTTTCTGGTCATGAAGGAATACAAAAATGTATAGTTAGTACTTTGACTTGAGTTAAAAGAAATCATGGCCAAAATGTCAAAAGTCAACACACTAGAAGGGTCAATTCGATTATAAAAATGGGTAATATTGTACGACTTTAATGATATTGTCTTAATGACATTGTTTTCCTCATGTTAATCAACTTACAGCAGCTTTAAAAGCAAAAAATCATAGCCGGATGATCATAGCCCTGACCTTGAAATTTCACATTAACTGACCAAGCAAAGCAGATCGGTTACTTTAGAATGGTACGGGACTCGCAAATTAAATTTGATAGTTTTTGACTGCACAATATATTTTTTTTCAACTCATATTCCGGTTCTAACTTTTGGATACACTATAAAAAATTACAAGGCAATTTACAGGAAAATACTGTAAAACATTGGTCAATTTTCCAGGCCTATAATTGGCCCAGAATCTAAAAAGTGAAGCATTTATATTGGGATTTTAATGAGTAAAACAACCATAAAAATAAATGATATATGAATTTTCTTAATAATACCATTAAGTTACTCAAATTTACAAAGTAAATATTCTGCAAAAAACCCGGTCATCAAATACAGCTTTTACGATTTTCTTCAAAATTACTGTATATTTTACAGTTTGATGTAATAATTTTACAACAAACTGTTATTCTACAAAAATTGTATATTTTACAGTAAGGCCCTGTAAAGTTTGTGTCAGAGAGTTTGTCAGTACTTTTTATTCTCCACACACTCACAATCCTGGTAAAAATAACTATTTATGTTGTTAAGTATTTTTGATTAATTTTTGCGTATATGGTAAATTTTACATGTATATGTTAGCAGAATTACTTCCAGAATTGTTGTAAATTAGTATTTCAAAGTGCGACGCATCTTTCATGAAACAAAAACTTATCAACCACCATGATTAAGTAGATATTCTTGTGACGGTCCCTAGCCCCCCACCTTGTACACAAAGGGAGGAGAGGTCATTAAAAATTATTAAAACCAGTAGTAAGTAATTATGAATCATTGTTTCAGGGAGATTGAGCAACATATAATATTGGTAATATAAAATCAGTAACCCTTGTTAGATGGCAGACCATGCCAGCTACTAAAAATATGACATGTGAAAAAATAACATTTGGGTTCATTAGAGGTAGATTTCGGGGTGCTAATGAACTGTACATTACGCGAGACCATTAATTCGAGACATTATATTAGGGACAAAACTTTAAAAGCATGAAATTTAAACGAATGGATTTCATTTTAAACTTATTAGGCGCTAGATATGGATTTTCTGTCCCTTAGACCTTCTTTGGAATTTAAAGCAGTGATGTGCACAAACTGTTACTTTTACAGTTGGATAAAATACACGAATAATTTAGGAAAGATATTTCCTTATCTGTGCAGAGTAAATAAGAGGACTATAGCCTGGTCATTGTATGGTTAATGTCATTATATAACTACTCGTTAGGGTAGCAAAATTATATGAAATATTGTTTAGGGATGATTTTTAAAAAGTCACGCAAAATTGACTTGTTAGGATAGTTAAACTTAACCAAAGTACTTGTTTAGGGTAAGCAAAAATCAAAACAAAATACCTGTTAGGGTTGTTAAAATCCACCAAAACTTGCTTTGGTGTTTTCTTGGCAAGTGAAACTACGCACTTCGGTCTTTTCAGCGAGGTCAAGAAGGAGCATGATATCCACTTGGAATACAAGTGGGTTGACCCCCGTTAGTTACCATCAGCATGATCAATAGCCCAAACCAAAGTGGGGACAATGAAGAGGAAAAGAGGAAAGACACTCTCAGGAATTCAATCTGCACAACTGATCACATACTTTCAAGGTACCCAGAACCAACTATTAACACGCATCATCCATGTTAAATTTTATGAACCAGATGCCCCATTAGCACCTCTGTATCCTGGTTGGATGTAAACAAGAGCTTATGCATAGATTCAAAATCTGAATGGTCTGCACAGAATAGTACTATTGAGGCATCAGACTGTGATTATAAACAATGATTTCAGAATTTGCATCAGATGGATGGACACTCACCCAGTAGTTATACTGGGCAAGCAAAGCAAAGCTTACGTGTTCCCATGATAATTATAATTGCCGTTTGTGTGGCAGCCATTTGAAAGTTTCAAGGTCAGAGCTATGATTTTGATTTTGAAAGTTGATTAGTGAATTTGGCATGCAGGAAAACAATTAGCCACTAATTCATTAAAATCGCACAATATTTGAACCTTTTAGCGAATTTGACCTCTTCTAAAAAGTGCGTGACCTTTGATATTTTTGGACATATATCTTATAAAGGTTCAGAGGTTGAACAACTATACATTTTTGGATTCCTTATGACCCGACAAATAATTTGAACCTAATTTGATACCCCCATTTGGGCATTTTTCAATTTGACCCCTATTTGACCTTTGCATGACCCCTCCAAAAATTGCCCGGGACCTTTCAAGCGGCAAGGCCCAAGTCAAAAGTTCAGTATTATCAGGGAACCCCAACCCTTCTCAAACCTCTGTTCAGAAATTGTCACAGGACTACAGGCTGATCTTCTTAATAAGTTAGTAATCAATTGAAATTGCACATGATTCTTGAAATGTTAATGGAAATTTTCATGTGCAGTTGCAGGTTTATAAGTAAGTCCTCACTGCAAAAGTCAGGTTCAAATCATCTTATCAAACATATGTTTGCACATGCTTGCATATAAAATTGAACATTTGGAGTTTAAAAAAAAACAATTCTGTTACGGGATCTCTATTCTTATACCAATTAGTATTTGTCTTGATGCCATTATTGTGTAATGATCGAAGTGCTTTTAGATCAATAAGTCCTATCAAAACTATAAACGTGATGCTCTCTAATTGTATATCATTCTTGAAAAGTACACTTATGGTCATCTCTGAGATTTGATCACACCAAATTCAGATGCTGTAATAGCATTTTTAAAAGCAAGACTTCATTGGACATAATGTAAAATTATGTCACTATTTTATTTGTGTCCAATCCAACGAGGGTGCTTTACTGTGCACCAACACTATCTTTGTGGGAGAAAACCCTGTATCTTGTTTTTTCATTTTGGAAATGCCCTGCTCCATGTGTGTGTGTGCATCCACGCAAATCTCTGGAAAATCTAAGCAAGTGTGGTGTCCATCTTCGCAACATAGTTGATGCATCTCAAGTGGCGTTGGTTGAGACTGTAAAAGTGGGTCATGCTGACATAGGTCAAATATGGTCAAAAATAGGGCAAAATTTGGTCCCAAATAGGGTTATTTGTTATAAGCCTTGTAAACCCGATATCTTTTTATCTAAGAAAAGAATGGGTGTCCATCATTAGACCATAGATGGTCACCTAAGTAGACGGTGGGATGAGTTCGGAGGGTGCGTCATGTGGCTGGTCAAAGGTCAAATATGTCAAAAATAGGGTCAAATTTGGTCAAAAATAGAGATAGATTATAAGCCTTGTAAACAGGATATCTTTTGATATAAGCAAGTATGGGTGCCCATCTTTGCACCATTGGATGTCACCCAAAGTCGTGGAGAGTTTGACGGCGTGGGTATGTGGCAGGGTCTCTCAAAGGTCAAAATGCATCAAAATGGGATTAAATTGCTGTAAGCCTTGGCAATTGTGGCAGGATGATGAAACTGGTTGGTGCTGTGGTCAACATTTCGTGCCGAAAAAATTTGAAGGTCATTTCAAGGTCAGCAGGGTCATTCAAGGTCAAATGAATTACATTGTATTAGCCGGTCATTGTGGTAGGATGATGAAACGTTGTGGGTGTGGTCAACATTCAGTGCCGAAAAATTGACGGTTCATTTCAAGGTCATTTGGGTTCATCCAAGGTCAAATTACTAAGTATGTAGGTAGGATGATGAGAAATGGTGGGTGTGGTCAACATTCAGTGCCAACAATTTTGATGGTCATTTCAAGGTAATGTGGGGTTTCAAGGTCAAATCCCTCCACTTCAGTAGTATGGTCCATGACAACTGATGGATGTAGTAAGCATTCATTTGCCAATGTTGAAGGTCATTCAAGGTGTAGGGGAATTCAAGGAACTAACTCAAAAAAAAAACATGTGGATAGGTCATGAAACTTTGTGGTGGTGGTCAAAACATTTCTTAAACAGACATTTCTAAAGTCAAAATTTGATACCGTCAAATTGCAACTGCTTGGCAGCAGCCTCGTGGTTTGAGACCACTTATTTCCATACAATTCTCCTGTGATCTTAAATTATATTTCCCTCCATTTACTTTTGTCGACGGGCGGGGGACCTTTGTGGTTCGAGAACCGCTGGTTATGGGAAAAAACTTCCCAGAACATAATTTTAATCTGAGGATAATTTAATATTAATTAATTTGAAAACGTTCGCATGTGGGACTTGTGGACGCTAAAGCTACACAAAATGATGGCTGGTGTGATTTAAACCATTCTGTGTGAGAGAAGTAAACAGTTTTACCCACCCAATGTGTGATTTGTGGGTAAATAATTAATTGGGTTAACCTTTGTGTATTAATTGATCCCAAGATGTGTGTTCCGTACATGATGCGTTACCCTCTTACCTACTGTAGTTGCATCTCTGCATGGCCTATTGCAAAAAGGTCATAATTTTTTAGGGGCTGTTTAGGAGAGTCAACCCTGGTCACCTCTATTACTTTTCCGAATGAGGGGCATGTGCATTATGTGGGAATTAAAATTCTATGCAATCTATTGACACATGTATATAGTTCTATAGCACAGAAAATCATTCCATGCTTATGAAAGTATTCAAGTCAACGTAAGTGCATTTATAACTACATAGCTCTCAAAACATTGATTGACTAATTGTATTTGCTTTAGTTGGTCACTCAATGTAACAGGGAGTTGAATGTTAACACTGACTTTTGCGTGCCCGTTTGTTTAGATATGAAGGAACACAAAGTCTTTGCACTCTCTATGTGAAAAGATGTCAACATGGAAAGGCAGAATTTTTATTAGTCGTTCATGAAACAGTATTGGGCCACGTTTTCTTTTTCTTCCTCCGCATCCACTAATTCGACGTGTCCAACTTTTCCTCTGGTGACACGATGGTTGAATCTACTTTAATCAGATTTTTAATGTTTGTACGCGTATACATAATGGTGTACTCCCTATTTTTTTGTCGAGTTAACAAGAATGAGTCTCTTCTGACCCATCCTATTTTTGTGGAAGCAAGTCACAGTGTCATGCACTCGTGAACAGGTGAAGAATCTACGACGCGCATTGAGCAAGTTCATGAAAGCTCGCTTTGGCCCCTCTTTGGTTTGTTTGAACATCTGCCTGAGAACTTGGTGGTTTACGCTTTCTAAATAAACCTGTCCAAATCTTGCTTCTCTCAGCTTCACCCTTGAGAACAGTAAGGTTGACGTCTCTCTCATTTCTCAGCTGACATCCTGAAATTACAGTCAATGAAGGTTTTGTGGCCTGCAGGAGTGGTGGAGAAGCATAACCAGAAAAACTTCCCAATCTCCAAAGTCTTGGCTTTGACTTGCATAAGTTTCAGTTAATGAGATTTTTTGAATATACATAGCCCCTTGGACAGATTGCGCAGTTCCATCGAACTGGATTGTGGATTTATTGGATTGCGTCATTTGAACTCTGTCTGGAGTGGATACCCATTATTATATGGGTGGCAGTGGCAGGTATGACCCCCTTTGCTGTCAACTTGATTCCTGTGCTTCACACCTCGAGAGCTTCCATGTTGCCTTTAATCAAGATAATGAACAAACTTGCTCACTACCAAATGATATCTACATCTAGAAAACATTGTTAGCAAATACTCGGCTGATGACACTGAAGACCTTGAAGAGTGTGCTTAAAGATAAAAGTTCCGAAATGATAATATTGTCTGGTACAACATCTAGCATGTCTTCCAGAACTAGAGAGTCTGCACCTACTGTCAATGTTTTTTTGACATGTCATGTCCCTGCAACTGTCCTTCCTGAATTCCAAGCTAAGATATTTGTACGTCTGCAATGTGAATGGGAAATTGCACCCAGGGGAGAACACATGAAGTATGGAAGAGCATTGTGTCCTCTGTTACGACCTCGTCCCAAAGTGGAACTACACCTTATTAAATAGATTTAATCTGTTACTTCAAGATAGGTATGGAAGTTATTTGCACAATTGCAATTTTTTGAAAACCTAGACGTCAAATTTAAGATCCCGGTTTCTTCTTTTGAAGCGAGTGCAGACTTTTTTGACAGAGAAAACCAGCTATCTTGGGTAAAAAGTAAGGTTTCTTTACTTTATTGTACAGCTTTGCCCAAAGACTTAAAGGTGCAAGAGAGATTTTGGGGTCACCCTGTATTACATGTCCATATGTAGTTATTTTCGTATAGACCCACAATAGTTTTCTTACATTGTCCTTTTTAAGCAAAAGTATGCCTTGAAGTGAAAACAAGTGCTTTTCTGTCTGTTTTAATATAAACCGTCGGATATATTTGCTCTTCAAGTAAATAAGAAATTCAAATTTGTTGTACCAAAGAAATATTTCTCAGCTACTCCTTTCACATAGGATGTTTTGATCTTAAGTTTACATTAGTGCAAAAATTCCTCACATTTTTTATTAGGGACTCTGTTGTGTGATATTTAAGACGCTATCAGTGATGCATCCAGAGTCAAAATATTTTGAAATTGGCGGACTAGCTAAGAGTGAAGGATAAGTCTGTAGATAAATTAGTTTTCCACTGCAAATTGATTGAAAATAAAACGGCAATGTTTAAAGATATGAATCTCAAATCACATTTTGTAGTAGTGGGCCATCGGACCAAGTAATGACTAAAATTATCCAATTTCGTCCTTATTAGGTTGCTTTGGTCTTATCATTGCAGGGTATGTTAGAATACCTGTAATGTTACAGATAGCAAAGATCTGCTTTTGATGATTTTTTTTCAATTTTGATTTAGAAAAGAAAATAAAGATAGTGATTACAGCATTTACCAGTTTACTTCAAATGATTACCTCACAGATGGCTGTGAGTAATTGAAGAGACAATGGCACGTATTGAAATAATGGGGCAACCCTTTTGAGAGTTATACAATTTATATTTTTTGCATGGTTTTAAAGATTTACATACATTAGCCCCAATATGGAATGATTAAGCCCAAATCAGCGCGCTTACGGGTAAACAGAACAATTATAATTTAATGTCGATGGCGACATTAATTCGCAGGAAACGTGGAAATGGAATAAATTAAACACAAGAAAACCACGCGCAGAATGATTCCCCATGGGCATTGTTTGACCAGGTCAGTGGACATTTGTGATTTTCATTATCAATGAATTACAATTGTAGATAATTCATGTAATAAACACATTTTACGGCACACTTAAATTAGCTACGATTTCCTTCCTGGATGGCTTTAGCCTCTTACTAATGTCCCTATCCGTTTTGGGTATTTATTTTTTATGTGGTAAAAATATTCTTTATTTCTTCCAATTGGCTTAAGACTCATAGTTGCGAGCAAATTGAACGAAATTTTATATTTTCTGAAAATGCTTGTGCCCGCTTTAATAATAAACTACTTGGGTATTACTGTATACATAAGGTCCTATACCTATTCCTGAAAAAAATACCAGTGGTTGCTCCATGGTGCCCTTTAATATTCCAATATTACAGAATTGCATGACTAACAACTCAATCCAATATTATACCAAACGCTGGTAGGGGTGATGAGCGAGGTGCCACCAAATGTTGCTTTTTGGCTTGCATTCTTTGCATATTTAGGAAATTACCTTTTGGATATTTTGTCAAATTTGGTTACTTTCTTTAAAATGCTTGGCAGGCTAAATGCCATGCCCGATTTACTTCATCTCAGCTTTGATGGGTCGATATGGTCCGATAATATCGGAATCCTATGCTGATATGATAAAAATTGGAATGATTTGCCCCAATATTAATGGTCTCGCTATGAGTTTTACAATATTGGGGCTCGACTGTGTTTCGCCCCAATATTTTTGCACTCATAGCTCGACCAATAAATTTGGCTGAATCCTCCATTTTATTACAAATTTGGTACTGGTGATAGAGTTTGAGGTGTCATACATATTTTTGAATTTGTGCTGCAATTATTGTATAATAATTTTAATTTCGGTTATTTTGATATTTTTCAGACATTTTGGTTACCTACCTTTTTTTTTTAAATGCCTGCTGGCTAAATACATGCCCGATTTACTTCATTATTATGTTTGTATGAGATCATGTGTGGGAAAATATTGTATCCAAAGCATGATAATGATAAAATTGGATGATTTAACGCCCAATCGTTATTGTCTCACTTAGACAGGTCTCAGCCAAGGAAAAACTGCAATTTTGTGGGTCAACTTTTCTCAATGGTTTTATGTCCCCGTACTCTTTCAAATAGCTTGGGGGCATCCAGATTTTTGCCCTCAATCCAAGATAGCGGCCAAAATTCAAAATGGCCGCCACAATTTCCTTAAAGTATATATAAGTAATTTGGAACCTTTGAATTTCCAGGTTTTTCCAGTGGTGCTGGCCACCCTAGCTAGACAACTTCGATCTCGCTGAAGCCCCACCCATGATGTGGTCTCTTTCAAGTCCCAAGATGGCGGCAAAATACAAATCGGAGCCAAAATTACTCAAGTAGAACTATTGCCTCTTAAAAAATTCAACCTTTTCTTGCTGATATTTTTCGGAACCTATATTCTGTGTGTTGAGCTTACGGCCACCCTAAAACAAATCCAAGTTGGCCGCCACATTGGGCCACCAAAGACCTTATCAGTGATTTATCCAAAGAGTAAAAATATATTATTTTGCAGAATAGCTTAAAAGTGACCGATAATCTGTGGAATTCTCAATAAGTTTACTTTTTGTCCAACTGAAAATGTGACAGAAAAGGATAAAACCGCATTGTTCAAAGATAGGAATTCAATTATGTTTTGTAGTAAGTGTCCGAACGGACAGTAATGAAAAAACTAAAATTTCCGATTTTGTCCTTATTAGTTTGCTTCTGGTCCTATCATTTGCGGGGTATGTTTATGGATACCTTTTGTACTTGTTACAAATATACAGAAATAAACAACACACAAAAATATTTTTTGTTTTTCTGATTTAGCAATCACTGGATAGTGCCTTTAATTAGGGGGGGGTAGAGTGTACGTGGCCTTTCCATTGCAGATTTTTTCAGAAGTGCCCTCCTTTTCTAAACGTATATCCTTCAAATTCGCCGGACACCGCCCATAATTTGGTCTAAACAATTCCAGATGGCGCCTAAATCCAAAATGGGCGGCAAAAGCTATAATTAGATATCTAGTATGTTAGGTTTATATCTTCACTTGAAAGTCACTTAAGTGGTTCTCCTATACCTATAACCTTCAATTCAGCTTAAATGGCACCCATTATATTGTCTCACATCAACAAGATGTCTAATCTAAATTGGCCGCCAAAATTCCCCTATTAATTCGATAAAATAAAGTACTTTGATATTTCCATTTTTGGCAGTTGTTTTGTCATCTGAACATACATCCTTTACAGTTTATCTTGAGATCCACCCAACATTGAATTTGAACTAAAGTTCCAAATGGTTGTCACTAATCCAATTCCCCTGTCAAAATGTCCTCAAATTAAATTCCTCCATATTCTATTTTCAGCAGAAAGTAACCTTTTCCGTGTAACATGGGGATTTCACTGGTATCAGGATGCAGATTTTGTATAAATACTAATATGTTAATTTTTGTCCATTAACTCCTTTACTAAGAAATAATGTCCAAGGTTAAATTTCATGTGTGTTTCAGAAAGAAACCCGTCCAAAATGGACAACACAACATTTAAGGGCTGGAGCTGTTGAGAAAGGGCCATAGACTTTTAGTACTGATATTGCAATCATTGGTCCCATACTGTGAATCACTGGGCAGATGAATAGAACTTCTTTATGCTGGCATAAGATCTCGATGTACCACCACTGATCTCAATAGAAAATGTGTTTGAAACCACTCCTCTATCCCATAACCCTTTTGCTCTAAGCCTTCGACATGCCTGCTTTTTACCTTACATTTTCCCTTGGAATATGTTTTTTTTTGTAGGTTGTGCTTCTCTCTTCTACGATATGGCCTAAGTATTTAAGCTTGATCCGATCCGGGGATCCAATCTATGGTGGCCACGTCTATCTGGGGTATCAATTGCTCAAATTATTGGTCCTTATGTTCAGCCCTAGAATATTTTCATTTCACACCATTCTACTCAGGGACACAAATTCAAAAGAGGCAATCTTCGTGTGGTCTGCCTTCCCCAACTGCCCTATGTCTCACATATAGGTCTATCTTGCAATTGGGAATACTAGGTGTTCATGATTGCAAGATCTTCGTGATTTTTTAAGTATATGACTGTAATAATTTATTAATAAATCACAGGTCGTCACAATTGATTGAAAGGCATTTCATTAGTTTCTTTTGATCTTAAAGGTGACCAGTGGCGTGACCAAACCTTTGCAAATGGGGGGGGGGGCTGAAGGGTGCCAAGGCCTTTTTGAGGGGGCGAATTGGGTCCTCTCCATAAGACACTGTACAAAAGTTCCAGTTCATTTGGTGGGCTGAAGGGGGGCAAGGGTTCCGTTTTGGGGGGCTTGCGCCCCCCAGTTGCTCCCCCCCCCCCCCCCCCGCTGGTTACGGCACTGAGGTGACATCAAGTTATGAATGCATATATAGAAGATTTCGGAGTGGATGCATTGAATTCGGCGGGCGAAGTGGAAGGAGGGAGTAAAGGAGATTGCTACGAGTGTGGGGTAAATCTGGCCACCCCGTTTTGCGGGGACAAAACCGGATGTAAACTAGGTTTTACTACTACTACTACTACCACACCACCACTCTCCTCCTCTTCCTCCTCCTGCCCTCCTGCCACATTAATGAACCTTGCACAATTTCCTTGGTAATGTTATGAACAATTAGCATAATGAGTACTTTAATACAAATCTGCCTCTGGTACCAAGTAAACCCCAATGTTCACTAAAAATTATTTTTTGCTGCAAATTGAATCTGAAGGATTCATTTGAGGACATTTTGACAACCATTGGTTGGATTAGTGACAACCATTTTGGACTTTAGTTCAAATTCAATGGTTTGTTGACAGTTGTTGATTTAGAGAATAATAAAGGTATGATTTTTAAACAAAAACTGCAAAAATAGAAAACTTCAACATACTCTATATCAGCATTTCCTTGAATTTGAAAGGTGATAAACCACTAAAATGACCTATCAAGTGATAAACTTTAACATAACAAGTTAACTAATAAAGTCACTTTGGGCCGCATCTTGGATTTGAGACCAGTTATGGCCGGTGTTTCAGCTGAATTTGAAAGGATTCAATTTTATGAGGAGAGCACAACGCACATTAATGAACTTCATCAGCTGGAGGCTGATGGTTTACAGTATAGAGGACTGTTTTCCAGAACAGATTCTATTGGGATGATGGTGTACATCTTCTGCCGCCTTAAAGAGTCCATTTATCTGCTAGTTTTGGTCCTTTTGACCCAAATTTCGCGCTTGTCCAGATATTTTGGGTAACACTCACTGGCAATCTCTGAGCCAATATTAATACCAACTTGGTAGGGTGATAGAGTGAGGTACCTCAATATCATGTGTAGCTTTTTGGCTGCATTATTTGCCTATTATGAATTAACTAATTTGGTATGTGTGTCAATTTGTTAACCTTTTAAAAAATGCTTTGCAAGTCTAAGTGCTATACCCGATTTCATATTTGTGAAGGGTGATAGTGGAGTTGTCACAGATATCATGGTGTTGATTGTGCTGCATTAATTGCATATTTGTGATTTTCATTAACTAATTTGCATATATTTGCAGAAATTTTAGTTTTCCAGCTGACTTGACTGAATTGTAGGATGATGACACTTGGTGGGTGTGGTCAACATTGCCAATTTCATTCCTCATTGGCCAACACTGAATGAGATTTTTGAGGATATCTCCAGCTGTGCGCTTTGGTCATGGTGCTCACGAAGCCATATGTTTTGTACTCCCATAAGAATGCCTGGTGTAGGTGCCATCCCAGTCTATGCCTGTAGCTGCTCTTTTCTTCATTTGGGTTGAAAGTTTTGAAGTCCATTTTCTTTTCTCCCCGGGGGGGCCCCTTCTCAATGACAGGGGGGGTATCATCCGTGTCCAAGCTAATCACAAAAAGCACCCTACTACGTATTTTGGAAGCTTGAATTTCACCCCTAAATATTATCAGCATTGCAATTAGCTACCCTAACAAGTACTTGATGGGAATTTGCGCCCCTAAGCAAGTATCAGTAGCGCAATTTTGCATACCCTCACAAGTTTTGTCTTCTCCCTACCCTAAGGCAAAGTAATTATGCAATTATTACCCCCTTTATACGTAAAGAACACCAAAACCAACATATTTTCCAGTGTATTTGCACACCATAGAGGCTTGTCTGAGCTTGGTGTAATTCTAAACACACTGGGGAAGTTATTTTTCATCAGGATATATCCGAGGAAAGTATTTAAAAGGAAATGCATTTTGAGCCATGGGGCGTATCCAACAGTTCTCAGGACGGCGGCACGACAAGTCGATAAAGTCGACTATAGGCTGCTGAGCGGACATTGCGCTACATGTAATCGTCGCGGGGTGGCTTTCCAATCTTCCACTTCCAAACGCACATTTTTCATGCTAATTTGATGAAATAATGTTAAATTTGTAAGTGATCCACTATAGCAAAATATAGGTATGATAAAGGGGGCTTATATAAGGTAAAACAAGATTTGAAGGGTTAAAGTGTTCACATTCATTTTCAATGCGAATTTGATAGAATAATTTGAAATTTGTGTAAGTGATCACTATAAGCAAAAATATATATGATAAATGGGCTTATATAAGGTAAAACAGTTTGAAGGGGTTGAAGTGTCGCAGAGAATTCATAGTAAAGTGGCGGCGGAGGGGGTGCCGCTTCTCTTTTTCGCGCGAAGCGCGGAATGCATACCAAGCAACTTTTTGCTTTCCGAAACACATTTTCTCATACAAATTGGGTAAAAACAATTTGTTTTGTAGTGTTTTACTTTAAAATGCATATAGGCCAATGTTCGCCAGTATAAACAGTAAAATATAGTTCATGCATGTAAGGTATTATTTGAACTTAATCATGAATAAGGTTTCAGTGAGAGTATCGTAGCGGCACGGGTGGGGGGTCCCGCGGAAACCTTGGGTATTTAGTTTTCAAGACATTTTCTTCTGGGTCTATAGGTCCGATGAGAATTCGCATTCAATAACGTTATTTTCGCGCCACTTCTTTCCCCGCATTTTGCAGCACACCCGCGATAAATAGGCATTTTCCCTGAAAATTGCGGAATCCTCGGCCATTATTCACCCAATAACTTCCAAAAGTTATTTTAAGACAATATAAATATCACCAGAATTGACTGACATTTAAATAAATTAATGAGTTGTACTTGCTAAACACTTGTCCGTTTTCATTTGGAATTGAATTAGAACATCTGTTGGTATAGCGACATAATCAGGCATCACAAAAGGAGTCTCATTCTCTCACTCCCAAACCAACGGGCCTGTACTAAAAATCACATGTATGGTTTCTTTACCGCGGCAGCGGGGAAAATTTTGGAAATTAGGGATTTGAAAGCACAGGTTTGAAAGCAATTACAGATTTCCGGAACACTTTTTTTCATATTTTTTTTATGCTGAAATGAATATGGACCCTAAATGGGTACGTCCCTCATTTAGAAAATATACCCTTTTTCCTGATTTTTAGTGATTTTTAGACCCTTTTTCACGTTACGTACAACGTGCCCTGATCCTGAAAAAAATAACCCTTTTTAAACGGTGAATTCTTGGACACGGGATGATACTTCCCTTGTCTATGACGACTGATCCCCACGGGGTCATTTTAAGTCCTATTCCTCCTCCATCAAGCCCATGGACAACAATCGACAGCTCAGACCCATTTTCGCAACCCTCGCTTTACAATAGCATTGATATAACAACTGTATCGCAAAAGTAGGTTACACTAGTGGTTCGAGAACTGCCTGTTTCAAACTCAACTGAATTTTCTTTTGAAAGATCGACCATACCTCTTCAAACACATATAAGGCGCATGATGAAACTGATTTTTTTTTGCATTTTGATAAATAATATTATATTTTTAATTTTAAGAGTTTTGTTATTTTGTGATTTTGTAATTAGAATCGGGTCCTCCCCGATTACATTTAATGGCGGAACTGGAAATGCCAACAGTTAGAGTCGATCGGCTGTCACCCGTCTATGTTTACCTAAAATTGTTTGGACACGGGTCATTTTACAATGGACTATTCACAACACCTAGGCTAACGACCTTGCCATTGTCCACTTCCCTGCACCGTCTGCAGTTCAAATCGGTGGAAATCAAAGGCTTGGTTATGAATATAAAATTCAATTCCGTGATGCTAAATGTAAGGTTATACATTTTCCGTGTCTTCGCTTTCATATAATAGATAGAGTAACACGTACACAACTTTCAATCAATTAATGATTTGGGGATGCTTCACCATTTGGTGGGAATTTCTAGAACTTCACTTCAGAGACCACGCTTTTTCAAAACTTAAAATTTTGTCGCTTTTCATTCGTTTTTTTAACGCGGGCAGTTAGCCGGGCCCCAAACACCATTTCATTCACGTGCATAATAGACCACTTAAATATGTAAGTTGAACATTCGCCAACAATAAGACTGATTTTATAACCCATTCAGGTATTTTGAAAACTCACTCAGGACTTTTTTCCCTGAGCATTTTCATCCAGTTATTGAGCATAGCGGTTGTATTGTCTTCTCGTGTACTAGAATACCGCATGTTGCTGACTCCTGTTGACTGCCAATTTCTGTCATTCCATACGAAATGGACCTAATGAATGATCTCTAACTTTGACTTGCCGGAACCAACAGAACCTACTGGATGATCGTAGACAAGTACATAGCATACAATAGGTACAAACACATACAATCATGGGATTTTGATATTGTGTCCCACCCTTAAAAAATTCCCCCTAATTGAGGCCCATGGTCGGGAGTCCACGCGTCATGGCGTTCATTTCTGATACCCGAAAAGCAAGTTTCCCTGTGACTCCATAGCTGGTCAGAAATTTCGCTGATTTGAGGTCTAAAATAAGTGAATTATCATTTAAAATATAATACAATCTGTTATTGTTGCAGAATTCAGTGAATGTCCTACGTTCTCTCAGGTGATTTAAAGAGTGATTGGTGGTTAAAAAAATAAAGGTTTAAAAGCGATATGTTCTGAAAAATTGTTGTTTCTGAAGTTATAAAACCCAGCAAATTTTAATTAAAGCATCCCGAATCAACTGAATTATACCCAGCCAAGGGCATGACAGGATAAGCAGAGAGAAGCCCCCTCAATTTAAACTAGGCTGAGGAATTGTCATTTTGCGATATTACTGTACTAAGACTCGGTTTTCATGAGGTATTCCTGCTTTCCTCTAAATTGCCATACCCAATCTAAAACATGAAAAAACTCCAATTGGAAGGGGGATTTGAGTTCTAAGTAAGGCAGAACCCGCAACTCTAAATAATTCATCTACTTCAAAATCTCACTTGAGATTATATTCATGATATTAATGCACAGAGATCATTGATGGATCAAGTTACTATAACAGAGAGTGTGATTTGGCTATGGTTTCCGCGCTCATAGAAAATCTGTTGACTATTACACAATAAATGCCTTGGGAAAGTTTTGTTCATGAAAACAAATACAAATGATTCTGATATACAGTGTACTTTGTTTTCTGGTAGAGTAGCACACCGTATTATCTTTGGAATATATTGGGGAGGTCAAACAATGTTTGGGTGCTCTTCTTTTCTATTTTATGCAACCTCATGGGAGAAATTATTTGAAATGAACCCCTTCCCCCCCTGCCAAGAATGGGAAAGCCATGCACAGGGTAGATCTACTATAATCAGTTGACCAATTAGTTGGGTCATTGAGCATTCCGTACCGTGGTTGAGCAGAGCATCATTTCTCAGTTTGTTCATTCTATGAAGGATTAGATGAACAAATTTAGAGCGGGGGTCCCTCGTAAAGTTGTGGAACGGATTCTGGGAGGGAAAAATTCATATACATGGTTACAAACAAAAAGGATGGGGGGGGGGAAAGGTGACTTGGAGATTTCCTAGGAGGGCGCCTTCATTTTTCAATAGTCATGCAGAATTGTGCACGATATCAAACCTATTGTGCATTTTGGGTGAAAAGTACCACATTGGCACAGATTAGCTCTTGATAGCTGAATAAATCTGTTCTATGGGACACATTAATTTCCTTCCAAATGGCCTCCAAATTCAATATGGCCGCCACTGTTAAACTGTCAGTATTTTACGTTGCTTCCTATTTTATTAATATGATCCAATGACTCAATTTGATTATGTTTCGTGCCATTTTTTTTTTTTTAGAACAAATACCCCTGATTGACACTCCACTGGTAATTCCATTGTTTTTACATTTCGCAAAATTGATCCAAAATGGCAGAAAATTCCAAAATGGCGGCCATTTGAAGCTATCATTTGATTAAAGAAATGAATGTTTTCTGAATCTTGTTATGATTCCCTAAGGTTGTTATTTAACAATGTGCATTAAAGATAGAATTCACATCCCCTTAAGAATACAACCAAATAAGACTTGAATCCAAAATGGAGGCGAAAATCCAAAATGGCAGCTAATTTGTCACTTAATCTTATCCTTTGATTATCAAGAAATGAATGTTTTCTTAATCTTGATATAACTCCCTCAAGGAAGGAATTCACATCAACTTAAGAAGAAACCAATTAAGGTCTGTTGTTAAATTGCTTCTTTCCATTATAATTTGGCCAAGATGGCTGCCAAACCTCAAATGGCCACTACTTTTAGAAGTATCACTTACGTGCCTGTATGATTCCTCCGTGCTACTTGAATGTGTTTTTTTTCATTAAAAATAACATACCCTATTTGATTTGGTATTGTTGGCTCTGCGGTTATACACAGCATGTAAAATGTACATCCAGTGGTAGGAGAATTTGATTCATTGCCCCAGCAATCGGTCCAAAAAAGCACAGGGCACAGGACACATGTTACACAATAAAAAGCTTGATTTCCCCGTGCTCTAAGCCTAGTGATTTGTTTAAACTGATTTCAGGGGCAACGAATCCTATTACGTGGCACATCTACGGCAAATTCAAAATGATGGCCAAATTGCCACCACCCAAAAGATGAGTTGACTCTGCAGAAGTACTTTGGTAGCCTTAATGTGTAGCAAAGGTCCTACTAAATACTTTCCATGAAAATTCCTTGCCATCGGGATACCACATCGACAGTTTGGAAGTGCTCTATGTGTGAAAACAGACCCTGCTGTAGAAGCAACCTCAATATCTGCTGACAACATCAAAGTCCTGACCATTGAGCTCGGCTGTTATATTTATATCAGTCTACAAACTTCCATCAGTAGATTTCAAGCACCCTCTATTCAATTTTGGGAATTCCACTAAACCTCATTTCTTAATTGGCGATTTCAAAAGCCATACCCAATGGGGCTACAATGAAGCCAATAAAGATGGACAAGCTGTGGAAGAATGGTTAGACAGTCAACATCTACATCACCTTCACGACCATAAACTACCGCTAGCATTTTATAGGGCCCATTGGAAGATAGGTTGCAATCCTGATGTATATAGCTATTGTTGGAAAAAACATCTCTAACCTGTGTAGCAAGATTGTTCTGAATCCTGTTCCACTAACTCTAAGTCAATGCTGCAGTCAGTAAGACCAAACAAAGTGCCTTTCAAGCGGCACTTTAACTACAGAACGTGAAGAAGGTTGCTCCAAAACAAAACTATAACAATTTTGCCCAACTAGTGAATAAGACTGCCCGGAGATTCATACCAAGAGGGTGTATGACGGAATACACACCAGGCCTTTCCAAGAAAAGTGCTAAAGGATATCAAGGGTATTCCACCATGTTTGAAGCCGATCCTTTCTCAGTTAAAACAACTGCTAAAGGTGAGGACGTGTCAGAAGAAAGGATCAAAACCAGGCACATCTTAATTGAGTCCACCGATATGACCCATAACAGCAAGAAAGAATGGTCTACCATCCGAAAGCTTCGAGTCGAAGGTATCCAACAAAACCTCCACAGCAGCCAAAAATGTTACACCCAACCAAGTTGAAATTTTAACTACTTAGTTCTCCAGGTAGATAAGGATGGATATTTATTAATCTTTCTCTGGAGATAGCCAGCGCAGACAAGTGTTGAAAAAAAAAAACATGTGCGCCTGGCCGAATTCAAACCGGCGACCTCCGTATTACTAGCACGCTAGGAAAGCAATGGACACCTTTCGAAACACCTAAAGATGATATCTATCGCTCCTCTACCAATCCAGTCTTGATAGCTCAGTTGGTTAGAGCGCCGTGTGCCAAATCCATTCAAGACACAGATATGTACTTTCCACCCTAGTAAAAATTTTAGCCTCTGGAAAGATTTCCAGATGAAACTCCAGAGTAGAAAACAAAGGTTACAGAGTCAGTCCAGAGCCAGTCCTGAGCCAGTCCTGACAAAAAAAGTCAGGAAATTGAAACATATTCACCAGAGACACTCTGGACTAGTGCAAATTCCAGAGTGTTGCTGGAACAGTGATATTCAGCTTGAACAATAGCAGTAATTACCTTAATAGTAATCTTTTTACAGCACATACAGTCTTAATTATCTTAAGTATGAATGACAAGTTGCTAATAAATAGTAAAGCCCTGCAAAAAAAAAAAAAAAAAAAATGCCTGATAGTGACGGAGGCTTCCAGCATTCCAGCGCTGGACTCTATCAGGACTCAATCAGGACTGGATCAGGAAATTGGAACAAGTGCAATTTTTTTTTTGCTAGGGCAACTACACAACTGTGAAGCCAAACGTCAGCTTAAATTAACCTGGTCTGGAAGACCCCTAGAGCACTGTGATAATTGCGCCATATTGAAATGAACCTTGTGGCTTGTTGACATATCCCTTCTGGTTTGTATTTTTGATCCTACCATTTTGTTCTCCTGGTCTTACCCCATTTCGTTTCGTTTCATTTTGTTTCGTTTCACTTTGTTTCGTTTCGCAAATTAGTATAAGCCAGCTTATCACAGAACGCCAACGGACAACTTATACATCATAGGCATGAATTGCTCCACCAAACATCTGTTGTAGTGTAGCGAGCATGGAAGAGCGTAGCTGCCAAATATCTAATGTGAAACACCCTATGTCTGGACAGAGACCAGCTGCTAATCCCCCTAAATTCAGAGAGAGTTTCGCCTTGTGGAAAGAAATTAACATCTATTGGTATTGAACCTGATGAGCATCACCCACCTTGAGCTGACTCCTCATGGGCTGAATGGCGATGTCTCAACAGATTCAGAACCAGAATCGGATAATCCAAGGTTGCCTTGCAGAAGTGGGGCTACCTGGAAGCAGATCAGGACACTACCTGTAATTGTAGAACAACACCACAGACAATGGAACATCTCTTGGTCTGCCCAATGTTGGCGCAACAATGCACATATATACAAGGACCTTGCAAAATTCAGTGTCTGCCCAATGTTGGAGCAACAATGCAGAGACAAGGTCCTTGCAGAATTCAGTGAAGCAGCCAGACACTGTACCCACAAAACATCTTCTATTTACATTACAGCCACACTTCAGCATTTTTTTGACCTGGCTATGTATGCTTTTGATGCCTCTGGAAAGGTTGTCCATACAGGACTGTGAAGCTGCAATTTTCCGACCCCAGTCAGCTGGAGTCTGTTAGCTGTGGAGCTCCCAGCAATGCTTTTCCCCAGCAATGTCCTGCCTGATATGCTGCTCTGTTTAAGTGTTGATACAGTGCATCTGAGGTAGGTGGAATGAACTCAACGGATCTTGTTCTATTGTACATGACGCCAACAAATCTTTCAATTTTTGGCATTAGTTCTTTCAAGGTATCTTCTTAAATCATCAGGGAAGATTTTGCTTGCTTCCCATGCGGTGTTCTTTCCTTTGTGCAACCGGTGAAGGTGTGAAACATCAGCAGAGACAAAGAGTTCTCTGGTCCTAGGGTCTGGGCAATAGTATGTGCTGGTGTATCATTGAGCAGCAGCATTGGCTGCATGAAGTAGAAGCCTGCTTCTTCATGTGTGCATGGAGATAGATAGTTAGATTGTTAGGTTATTACACCATCATCCACTGACAGAACAACTACCACTAGCTATGAAGGGATGCATGCATACAATATAGAATGGAGGTTCTACAAGTTATCAGAAATAACAAAATGAATGAATGAGTAAATGAATGATTAAACAATCCCAAAAATACTTGGTAATTTTAACATTAATGCCTCACATTACCACATCCATTTCTGGTATCTTGTCATTGTATAACATTGAATACATCACTCCGTATAAATACTAACCAAGTGTACATTAGCAGATAGTTGTTAATCATTACGTCTTAAGAAAGTACCTTGACAGCACCAGGCAGAACATAAAAGAAGCACCTGGTAGAATGGCATAGGACCGGTAGGTACAACTTGACAAAGAAAAATCAGCAGTGCATTGAAGGCCCATGGTATTAAAGTATAGTGGCCAGCCCTTTTGGAACATGGCGGCCATATTGTTTATGATGAACAGACAAAAATGTAAAATGTTTAACCATAACAAGGACACAATTATGTTTTAGAATGTGTATTAAATCTTATCATACCAGACACGGAAATCAATAGTACCTTTAACAATCAAGTTGCAGTAGCTGCCCAATTTTTAATTTGCAGCCATTTTGAATATAGGCAGCCATTCTTGAATCATGTACATTGACGTATTTACACAATAATGCTAGGTTTGGATTGTTGAGGCGCCCAAAGTCTTTTTTTTTTTTTCGAAAATCAACGAAACCATGTTTGCACTGTAACTCCCAAATGAGGCAGCTTTTCCTGTGAGCGGCAGCCATATTGAATTTTAGGCCCACAATATCGTGGACCGCCCATTTTGAATTAAACTACGATTTTGGTGAAATACATTAAATATTGATTTAAAAAAGTTAAACTAAGTCTATCTGACCTATAAAATAAAATGGTATGCAACCACATTATTTGCAATGATTAATGCCTTTTATAGGGTGCGGCCATTTTGAAAATGGCGGCCGCCATATGGAAGCGAAATTAAGTTGGCCCTAGACCAGTATTTGTTTAAGCATATCAATAGCTACCTCTGTGACCAAATTTAGGTACTTTCCACCCAAATATGCACAATACTTTCACCATTTGCATGACTAAAACAATCATGTTCTTTGCATAGACACAACTGCGTGTTCCATATACTAATCACTGTGTGATAATAGCTAAGCTCAAATCAAGTCCTTCATCGAAAACGCAACTTTGTTATAAATTCGGAACTTTGTTATAAAATGCCGGATCCGGAAATTTTGTTAATGTTATACACGGTATCCTAAGGCATGTAATACTGTACATAAATGTTACTGCATGAAAATTTTTAAAAGTCATTATCATCTATAAACTTTGAAATTTGACCATTTTGGGTGACTGCTTCTTAGTTCTAGTGGACTATTTTATTATGACACAAAAAATTATATTGGAAGTTGGACTCAGCCTTTAATAAGGATATAATAAGAAAATGTACACAAACACAATCAGCATTTTTGCATCCGCCTCCCCAAGACACATTGTAGCGTTCATCAATCTTTTGCTTGCGGAGATACGAGTAACACTGGACAGAATGTCTATCTTTGAAAATCTTAAATATCTCGGATTCACATCACCTCCCTTGTGCGGAGGTTATAACCCATACCTTGTGAATACTTGCCCTGCCAGGATTTAGTAATGACTCTTCAATCAGTCAAGTTGCGATTTTAGTCGGCCCCTTGTGTACTTCCCGTACCACCACTGTTTTGCTTCCATAATTCTAGGGATGATGCTAGAAACTGTGAAAGCCACTATCAGCTATTTCTTCACTTAAAAGATGGCCACTGCACTGCACTGGACATTTTCAACATATGAAATTTCCTTCAATTGCCTCAAATGATAGTCGAGCGCCATGGAAAACCAGATATATTTTACACATAAAAAATAACATACCCAAAACAGGGACATTGATATGAGGAGTAAAGACATCCAGGTAATTTGTAGAGCCAATTTTATAGTTTCCGTAACTTAATAACCAAATGTGTCTATTACATGATATTTTTGACTCGTAATCATTGATCTTTAAAACCACAGGTTATAGACCAATCAAACAGGTGTGATAGGCTGGCGGGAAAATGCAGACGGGTGCGATGTTCTTGTTTTAAACGCCATTTTCGTCGTCTTGCTGACATTTAACGTAGCCGGCGACGTTAAATTATATAAACGGGTCTGTTTACCTAAGGAAGCTGATTTGCTCGTAATCATTTCGGCGTGGGGCTTTGTACATAAAAGCCTTACAACATGCAAAAATATCGATTCTTGAAAAATCTTGAGGGCGCAACTATTTTTCAAATGTGCCAGTTGTATCTTAATGAAACAAATCGCGCCCCCTTATTTTTCATCAAGTCATTTTTTTTGCCACTGTTGTTATTGGATTTGTGTAGTAAAGACCCTGTGTAAGTGGCTAAGTCATAACACGTTGTATTAGTCAAAGATATTATGATTTTTATGCTTTGTTTTTGACTAATAAAACTGGCTTCAGACTTTTTTAAAGCCAAGAACAGTCGTAAATGGCATCTTCAAGACCGCTTTAAATGCCCAAGTATCTTTTAACAAAGAAAAGTAATATTGCGAGGGTGATATGACCTAACACTAGATCAATAGAAAACAAAATGGGCATTTGAATTTGGAAAAATTTACTGATTGTGGCTGTAACCTGTGTATTCAACTATAGAGAAACTCACTTGAATTAAAAATACTGAAGATAGGCGACAGCCCAAGGAAACCAACACACAAATTTTAAGCGTTTTTAGCTCACGGACTGACACTTGACAGGCTGCAGGACACGAGAGTCAAGTCTATTGAGGGCAGGATGGGGGAGCATCATAATCTTCATCTTCTTCTTAATTCTTTTTTTTTTCTGACATTCATTATTATTGTAGTGATTTTGCCCTACATAATTTAGGGCTACTTGGGACAAATACTCCCTGCTACTGCCCTTGTACAGTTCTTGGTAATTTTCTGGCTAGCATATCTGAACATATATGAACCCACTTCTTGAGGAATCAATTTATGCTATAATAATTTAAAAGAAGGTTGGGACACTTGCCTCTATTTCGATACCTTATTCGCTATAAAGCCAGAAATAGTACAGAATAGTACATACCGAGAAGATTTTGCACTGGGAGCTTAAAGATGTATTGCATGAGTGATTCATATTTGTTTTCAATAATTGTTTGGATTAGTTTGGCATGTGTGACTTGTGGTGGAGTGCTGCTTGTGGCCGCAAATTTACAAAAAAAAAAATTACCGGGTTTGAATCTCGGTGGTGGCACTTGCTGGGATTTATCGTGGTTATACTCAATTCTGGAATTTGTATCTGTATACCGGCTATTGATTAGAAACAGAATACGACTCTCCTCCATGGTTCACTTGGAGATGTGTGAAAATGAAGGAATCTCGTCCTTCGGGAGGGACGATCATCACCTCCTCTATGTAAATAGAGTTTACAACTGCTTACATTTACGTAACAACCAGTTCGAATAAGAGTTATGGTAAAAAACAATGGTTCCAATCCGCCCCAGCGTCAAAAAGCGGGCCGTGTTAAGCAGTGTCGTATATTAGATACACGTAACACTTTGGATCACTGACCTCAGCTGAATAAACGGGACCACCACCAACAAGCCATCACAAATGGACTGGGGAACGCAAGAAGGCGACGACTTGAGAATTCTAACATGCGAATGCCTGTGTTTAAAGTATATGGAATATTTAAGACATGTCATATGTAAGATGTCTTCAGAATCCGACCCCTGATTCTCACTGGCAAAGAGGCAGCCCTGGAGACAGAGAACCATTAGGGTATTGGTTATTGATTTGAAAAACGTTTTCGAAAAATAGGTAAAAAAAACCCAGTTTTTGCCGAAGAACTATTCTTGCTGTATTTGTTATAAGCATATCTCATGTACGCCAAGGTCAGAAAAACCTTTAAACACAAAATTACCCTTGTGCACAGTGACTGATTTTTATTTGATTTTGGTTCAATTGATTGGTTTAAGAATTGGAATGTCCAAACACAATTACAATGGCAATTATAAATATGCATACGATAATGTGGTTCGCCATTTATCAAATTGTGCACTATTAAAATAAGTATCAGTAAGCATAAGGATAACCACATTATCGTAGGTATTATTTTATAATTGCAATTGTACTTGTGTTTGGACATTCCCAAAATGACAGAAATGCAAAGTCTAAATCCACAGTATATAATCCATGTGAATCTTCTTCAGAATTTTTTTTTTAGCAGTCCTGAATGAAAACTTTAAGACGATTGGGTTGTCCCTTGACGACACTAATGTTTCCACAATGCAAATAATGCAGATACCACCCCCGCGTCCGTCTGTCGCAAATATCCAATCAATTTTAGGACGCACCAACTGGATTCCTTTTTATTCCAATAAATGAAGTCTCTTGACTCAAAGCAACAGCAGACATAATATCATTGCACTATGTACTGCACCGATCACAATTTCTGCAGATCCACGCTTAAATCTTAACAACTACAGCCGTGAGCGGGCTGACGATCACATCGGCGGTGAAACAAAGGGGAAGCCCAGGATCCCCGAATCGCGGTGAAAACAAACTGCGCAAATTGGGTCTTTAACGTTCCCTGCACATCTATGACCTATGCGTGCAGCGCGCATCGAATTACGCACTTAGTTGCCATGCCGTGCCATGACAGATTTTGGTGAACTCCTGATGTCCCTCCCGGCTATAGCCAATTTCTCTATTATACGTATTTGTTTTTCCGCTTTTTTCTTCCAATCGTAAACTATTGCAAGCAGCATCATGCATAAACATAGCCTAACACGGTCCAATTGGATCACACACTAATTACATCATATGCATTGCCATTGCGTATTTTAATGACATCATATGAAAGTACCTTATTTTGCCCTGGGGGGTGGCTACTTGTATTCCAAGTTGGATCTGATGCGTGAACAATAAACGGTGGTAAAAACGGGATCCTTTTTCCAACAGGCGATGTAACGCGAGTACATTGTTTAGGGTTCAAAACGCAAAATATGGAAAAAAAGGTATGTTTTTTTCTTAATTTCCCCAGGACATGAGATAAACCTACTCCAATCTTTATGGGAACATTCCATTCCAATAAACAGGGCCATAAAAAGAATACACTACCAGGCGCATCACTAGATGAACTACTGATTTTTCAGTCATTGTCATGATAGATCTCACCAGTCACCTGGATTTTCTATTACTCTCGAAAATCAATGATTCCACAAATGTCGTCATCACCCAAACCAATATGAACGCTTTATGGTCCCTCCTGTAGACTTGACACAAACCCCACCAATTCTATTTGCATTTCCCTGGACCTGCAACCCTGAAATGTGTTGTAACTAGTTATGGTATCTCAATAAGCAGGGATCAAAATCATTAAAAAATTTGTAATCGAACTTTGGCAGTAAAGCACAGCAAAATAATACTTGTTTAGGGTACAAAACAGATACAAACCCTTGTTTAGGGTATGTTTTTTTTTGCTTGTTTAGCCAGAATTTATGTTGGGGGTGCGGATTTTCCCAGAAGTGACCTTTTTTTTTTCGAAAAACATTTTTTTTTTCGGCTGGCTGGCTACGCTCGGCGGTTGACCCAATTTATTTTCCCGTTGCCTCCACATTTCTGAAAACCGGGTGGGGGGTTGACAAATGGAAGAATGAGAAGTCAGGCTTTCACTGAAACATTATATAATAATAATAGGAATAGGTGGGTTCATAGTCTAGTTATTCGATATTAACAACACTTAAAAAGTAAGCTTTTCAACAGCGCCAACTTCAACCTGATAAAGCGGACCTTTGTCCCCCCGGCTACGGCCCTGTGTCTAACACCATGAACACATAAACAGATTATTCGTAGGATTTCACTTTTTCTCTGCATTATTTACTTAAATACTTTCTCTGTGAGAAAACTTATCAATTAAATAGAGAAATAATTAATCTTTTTTCATAACATGAGATACTACTACATCAGTGTGCATAATACTTGTCATGTTAGCCTTACGTTTTGCAGCCAAAGTAAGAGATTGGTCCTCTTGTAAATATCTTGGGTTCTTGGTCATTTACTCCTTTTTCGGCAAGTGGACGATTTGAGTGGTTGATTTTTTGCCGGCCACAGCCCTAGTTTCTTGAATAGCGAAAGTGGCGAAATAAATATGCACAAAGCGAAACAGGCTCTGGCGCCGGTGTAGCACGATGAAATTTCAGAATTTCCATCCGAGCGGAAAAATATTTGGGTCTACCCGGCGATGATAATTCCTGATTCCCGCCCTGGTTTTGTCGGCAAACGGACCTCACCAACCCCCCCCATATAACTCATGCCTTTAGTGGCACTAAACTATAGATCATCGCGTTGATACGTTCGCCCCCCTGGAGTTTTGACCTATTCAATTAACCGGAGAGTGTCACTATAGCTCCACCGGGAAAATGAAAGAAATCAAATGCACGGTGCCACGCGGATTATCGTGAAGGACACTGCAGTCCTTTTAACTCACTCATCTTCACGAATACAATTTCACATGTATGGAACGCACTAATAGTGTATTTGAGTATTTCAGGTCTTAAAATTGCTCATACAATAACATGATTACAAAAGTCCTGCGCCTCATTGATTTTTCACCTCCGCAAGAATGGTACGGGGTCACCTATCAGATGAATCGAGTATAGCAATAATACTGCGGAGGTTGCGAATACCATAAACAGCTAACTCTCGCCTATTCTTACACCGCTCTATTCAAAGCAATCAACTGTGACAAAGAAATACAACGACAGGCGTACGAATAGGCGTTCGGTTAGACTTTTACTGGATCTCAGCCCCTTCCGCAGTGTTTCGTGCTCACTGGTCATGCCCAGTTTGTCCCAGTTTGAATAGGTCTGGAAAAATGTGGGGATCTGGGGACGAGGGTATAACGGATCGAACCATGGCCCTTTAAAAATACATTCAAATTCCATGATTCCATTTTAAAGGGGGATGGCCCGATTTAAGGATATGAAGTTTTCATCTTAAAAGATTGGCCTTCACTCCAAAACCCCATCTGTAAAGTTTCGCGCCGATATTTTAATCCGTGAAACATGATTTTATAAGCCCCATATAGTACTCTGTAAAATTAATATTGGTCGACCAAAATGGGGCACATGTTCGCTCATAACTTCGAAACCAAACATCCTTTGGCTCTAAGATTTCACAGGGTAAATGAGAAAAATAGTAGCTTTCTTCTGATACCAAAATGTTGACCACTTCCGGTAAAATCTGGGGACGAGGCTATTAGCGATCGGGCCATGGACCTTTGTGAATTCAGTGAATGTGATGTTTAATGATCCTGACTATGTCATGTATGTGCAGAAGATGCAAGAATTTATATGCTTTGCTCGTATGACATATTTTGGTGTTTTAAAGGTGCGTGTTCCGATCGTCTTTGGGACCCCCCTGATTTACCCGGAAGTCGAATCAATTTTGATATCAGATGAAAGGCCGTATTTTTCTCATTATCGTCCTGAAATTTGAGCCCTCAAATCCATTTCATTCCCAAGATAAACAAAAACCCGCCGTTTTAGTGGTTAACCATCAATATTAGCACAGTATTGAATAGGCTTTGCAATATGCATTTATTGCTTCTACCATCAAAACCGCAAGTTTGTTTCCCACGGTACTTGATGAGGCGTATGTTCAAGTGCCAGGCTCTCATATCAAGTAGAGAACACAATAGACATAAATCGGAACAAGCACCTTTAATTGTCACATTTCATTCTAACCGACATCCCTTTCGCTATTTATACCCAACATGACATACAGCACAATGTTTCTTTAATGTACTTCAATAGGCTACTGGTTCATAGAACGGGTTAAATCTTATGAATGGCAACCTATCTTCAGGTGAGGCGATGCAAAAATGTTGGCCTCAATCCACGTCACGCTAAAGTCACATTGATTTTCTTGGATAAACCATGCATAGCAACCTCTCAGAATGAACAGAGTCGTCTTAAACTTTTATGAAGTGCCACTCATAAAAAAAATCACACTGTTGTATGTGGACAAGCATTTTGTACATGCAAAAACACGATTGTTAGAAAAGTCAGGGCAGCATCCTCGAAAAATCTCTGCGTCAGCCTTAAAACCGCCAGTAAACCGGTCCAGTGGTTGAGCAGGGGTGGCGCCAGGGTAAAATCATATAGGAGGGGCGAAACATTACACGATTATTTCGTATAGGTAAAAAAACCCTAATTTTACACATTTTATTACTTAAACCCCCTATTTTTCCTGAATTTCGACATTCTCGGGTGGAGGTGGAGGGGGGGGGGGTGAGCGGCCCCCTCTTGCCACCCCTTTGGCGCCGCCCCTGGTTGAGTTTGAAGCCACCCTAACCATATAGAGCTATCTAACTAAAATGACCCACTTTTAATTGGTGTCCAGACTGCCCGAAATGGGTAGGTTGTCTAGGAGAGCGATCTCTGTGCGTGGTGACTTGTAGATGTTAACTGTTGGAAAGAGCCGGCTGAGATGATGTGTATAGAAGCCACTTGAGAATAACAGACATGAATGGAGTGCATGCTGATACCCTAGTAGAACTCTGAAGGCAAGAAGTCGCCTACGGCTCGCAGAGAACCTTTATGGATTTTACCTTGTAGTTCCTGCTCAACTACATGGATTTTTTTTATCCTTGTATTTTGAGTCTTGTACATTGAAGTCGCCTCCTCCATCCAGGGTTGCATCGTCTTGAACGTCTCGCCGCCTTCTAGGATCGGATGAAAGTTGCCAGTCATTCAGGTTCAGGACTGGAAGAGGAGTCATCGGATGTTTCCTGTATAGCGTCTGGATAAGGTGTCTCTTGAGGAAAGGTAGAATGGTGGTGCTGACATGAAGATTGTCAGTACCAGGTACACGACGTCGAGAGCTTCTCTATGCACCACCCTGGGTACCATTGCCAGCGGCGGAAAGGCGTACGTCTAGACTCTATCCCATCTTATGGTTAGTATGTCCGAGACCTACGCCGCGCCATCGCATCTGAAAGTCGGAAGCTTGTTGTTCTGCTGCCGTAAACATGTCTATGTGAGGTCTTCACAGCCAGTTGAACACTTCACTTCAGTCTGCCTGATTCAATTGCGACCCCACGGACGTCTCCTGACCGTGTGCTGTTTTTTTTTTCCAATTTTTTTGACCCAGTAGAAGCTGTGATTTACTCAGACGTACAGTTCATGCATGAGAATACTTAATTAAATTATTTTTGGCCGGAATCTACGCGTAACTAAGGCCCAACTCTAAATCTAGAATTTGAAGCGAAATTATATATTTATCTTTACCCGGGTGGGTTGCCACTGTTATTCGGGGGGTATGCATGATGCGCTGAACGCATGGACTTTCAAAATGCACCCTAAACGCACGGTATTCACAGACTAAAACAACCCCAGCTAAAACATACCCTAAACAAGTATTTTTATCTGTTTATGATACCCTCAACAAGTACGCAGTGCATTGAATCGTAAATATACCCTTTATTATCTTGCTTTGCTTTACTTCCCAAGTTCCGATTACAATATTTTGGATGATTTTGATCCCTGCTTAATGAGATATAACATGCATGACAATTTCAGGGTTAGAAAAAACATATGACCCTTTTTCCATATTTTGCTGTTTCTAACACCCTAAACGATGTACGCGCGTACATCGCCTGTTGCAAAAAAGACACCCTTTTTACACGTTTTCTTGTTCACGCATCATATCCACCTTTGAATACAACTGGCCCCGGGTATTTTATTCGTGTCTCACTTCTATGAAATATTGTTGATGGCATAGTTCGTTTGGACGTCTGCCGGTGTTAAGGCGGTTTCTCAACTCAACCACCGGTTTCTGCGGTTCCGCCCGGTTCTTAAAGGTTAGCGTAAGGTTTCTATTGCTCAAAAAACCAATTAAACACGGTTACACCGCCACGAACCGCAAGCCAACTGACGGTTGAGGTTTGAAGCCGCCCATAACAATGGCTCTGCGAGTCTAGATGGTGGCCATAGCACCTGAAATTTGTTCAACTGAATTGATGCAGTAAGGGTGTTAATTTTGCATGTTTAGATGGTGATAACACCTGAAATTTGTTCAACTGCATGAGCACAAAGGGTGACTTATAACTCAACCATTCAGTTGCTTGCCGGTTTCACCCGGTTCTTCCAGGTTCTAACAGGTTTCTAGTGTTCCAAACAAAACGGTTACACGCCCTTGAACCGCAAGTCAAACCGACGGTGAGTCTTGAAGTCACCCTAAAGACCACTACTGAATGGCAAGGACTTACATCCATTTGAAAAGGCTGACTTCAGAGATTTCGAAATATGATTTTTTTGTGAAGAGTAATTAAAAATTTTCAACTAGAACTAAAGATACTCACCTAAAAATGTTAATTCCAAAGTTTGAGATGAATCGAATATTTTGTTCACGCGTACGCAGTACACATTAGGCCACAGCTATAACAGTGCCATGGATACCGTGTATAAACAAAAAATTCCGGATTCGGAATTTTAAACAAAGTTGTGATTTTCTATAGGAATGGCCGTCGATTTGAGCTTGTTATTTCACCAACAGTGATTTTAATATGGACCGCATTATTTATATGCAAAAAACACCAATTTGTTTGAAAATGAGGGCACCATCCGCGGGAAAATCTCTAAGTCAGCCTTAACCGCCAACGCTACATCAAAAACAAGTTGGTATAGGGTAGCTTGTATTTTTGTTTTGTCAATAATGCTAAATATAACAACATCATTTCATATGATGATAATTATGGTTTATACGTTTATAACAGCATACCAATTTCTTAAATGATAGATTATGGCAAAACAGTTGAGAAACCATTATGTCTTCGTAAGTGTTACAAAACGGTTGGAAATGTTAAATGGTTTCATATCTGTTCTAAAAATGTAAAAAATATCAACTTTTTATTACTTGTGTAAAGTAGGGGAATTGTAAGAGTAATATATATGGTGTTATTAAAGTTTTAATTGTAATAACATTTCTGGGTGCTGTGGTGGTATAGCGCCCAATCTGTGAAAGCATCAAATTAAAATGCCCTAGAAAATGATTTATTTTTTACATATTATAATTTATATGATAATCTATACACACAAACTGGCCAAAAGATTGCAAAATGCTTAAAAACGAAATTCATGATCACCAATTGATTTCAAATTACATCAGGGATTCTGAACCCCAAACAATGATGTATAAATTCCAAAGTTGTGTTTTTCATACAGATGTTTATTCCCCAGAATCCATGAGGGTGAAAATACGTTTGATTTGATTTGTCATGTTCCCCAAATATTGCTGAATAAAGGAACAGCCCACGATAACTTGCCTAGTGCACTCCCGAATTAATACATAACAGAAACATAATAAATGGCGTCAAAACAGCCGTTTATTAATTGTACTGGTTGATAGGTTTTTATTTAAATGTTTATGGAAGAAAAATCATATTGTTTGTATGGACCGTAAACTGAGATAAAGTCAATGAAGACACTGGTCTTCGAAAAATTCAAGAAATTCGAGACGACCGAAATGCAATTTCAATGATAAATCCGTGGCTTTATTACGCAATAACGTCCCTACTTAAGCGTTCCAATTGCATGACAAACAACCAATGCCAAGACGGTGTGAATTAAAAGTTGTTTCAAGTTATCATGTGACCCCTTTGCTTGCCATTAATTTTCCGAGTCCAATGTGATGACGTGCTCAAATCTTTTGATGTTATTTCATTTCCGGTCATACAACCACATCGATTTTCGCCCTAAATATTTAAAGTAGACCCTGACAAAACCGTAAAATTCACTTAGCGACTATTTTGCAGCCTTTTGTGACGTTCCTGTTTTCAGGTATTCTTTTCGGAGTACAATCGGCAAGTTATCATCAGCTAGCTCCTTAAAACCGCCATAATCTAGGGATCATGCCAATCAAATTATACGTTTGTTGCACTACTTATTCTGGGAAATAGCATCTGATTGAAAATTAACAACTTTGACACAATTACTTAATATGTATCAGGACTCGTGGTAACATTTTAATCAATTTTTTAATTAACTTGGCTTTTCTGCAGTTGCAATACTTTTGGCCAGCGTGTGTAGTTTGTTCCTAAATACAGAATTGATTTCTGAATATAATATGTCCATGGCAGCGTTTTGAACATGTCTCAATTTCTCTCTCAACAGTTTCTCCCCTTACACATTTTTACTTGTAAAAGCGGTTCCCCGTGCTTATCTCTGGGCAGCACAACGCGCCCTAAATTGCTATTCACCTGTTTCCTGACCTCGTACAATGACTGATGCAGATTAGACAAACCTCCACATGTTCACTCTTTCAATCAATTGAGCGAGCCAGCCGCGTTATCAATGTTGTCAATGAAATATTGCAGGCCTAGGTTTTCCTGTGTCATTTTGCATAGCACGCGCAAAGAATGCTGCAAACTGTTTGACAAAATGTGTTTTTGAACTGTAAAAAAAATATTTGGGTATACTCATAATTTGGTCACTAGCTCCTCAGGGGAATGTCAAACGTAAGTGTTCGATAAATCATTCAATCGACATCTTCAATTACCTTTCTCAGCTCCAATTCATAAGTGGAAGGTCTTCAAAATTGATTTTGTATTTTTTGTTCATATTCAGCAAAGTGAGCGAATTTAGCATTTTAACGTTAAGGACAGGTGTGGGTTTTACCAGGGAAATTGGTTCATCCTCTATGTAAGACCCAGAAATTAGCCTAGCTAAAATCTTCTATATGATGACAACGATTACAAGGATTGTACAGCTTAATTCGAAACGAGTCTTTACTCTAGTCTAACTCATGAATTCTTACCCAAGGAAGACCGAAATAGCCTTCAAAAATGCCGGAAATCTATAAGGTGGTCACACACTCACACTCGTATTGAGTTGAGTCTCTATGATTATCGCCGATAAACAATGTTTATGCAACTCAAACTAACGCAGGTAAGTAGAATCACGCATGAACGTACAAGCAGAGTGGGGATCGATTGCTCGACGAGGAAAGTGAGCACATTAATAGGATAGATGAAACATTTACCAAACCAATGTGTGACAATTAGACATTTTTAACAACATTTAAACAATTCCGATTCGATGAACCCAACATGGGACGTTTGCAACGACCCCTCCAACATGCCGTGCTGGCGCATGTGGGTTTTGTGTGGTAAGCTGGGCTAAGTGGGCATGGGTTTTATGTGGGCTATTCCTAATAATGGGGCCCATGTGGGTTGTAAATGGTTAACCCATGAGTGGTTATGCCCTCATGGGACCCCTTGGGTTTTGTAGGGGCATGTGGCCTATGGGGTATCATGTGGGCTATTCCTGATGGGCCCCATGTAGCAACCCATTATGGGTTTTTATTGGGCTTACTTGTGTTGGTCCCCTGTGGGACTAATCTGGGCTACCCATCAGTGGTTTTTACCAAGTTAATGGTCAGTGGGCCCACTTGGGTTTCACTGGGTTACATGGGCTTACATGGGGTACCTGCAGGGAGATGTATTGGCTCCCTTTATTTTCATTGTGCTGAAGACTACTTGCTGCAAGGGCAACTAAATCTACAGATTCCGGATTGATGACACAACCACGTCAATCCAGGAGGTATCCAGCCAAAGTCTTAACGACCTAGATTTCGCTGACGATATCGCCCTACGGAGTCTTCATCCTTAGAGCTCAGGCACAGTTATCAAGAACAGCAACTGCCGCTGAAGAATTGGGCCTTCTCATCAGTGTGCAAAAGACAGTACATGACTACCAACTGTAACCCATTCCACTGCTAAAGTTTATGGCGAGTGCATCAACCATGTCCCGACTTCAAATATCTGGGTTGTATGATGGCTTCCGGTTCTAAAGACCTTAACAATAACAGACGAAAAGCCCTTGCCTGGGCAGTATTTTGGAAGTTTGAGCGCATATGGATAAGTCAAGTATACCAATCTAAATGAAGTATGCCTCCTTCAACCAACATGCGTGACAGTATTGTTTTGTATGGCTGCGAATTGGGTGCTTGACAAACAATTTGGATGTAATGTCAATTCTTTCGCAACATTGTTGCTACAGAATCATTCTGAACGTCAAGCGCATTTATCGTGTCCCAAATGCGAAAATCTATGCTGCTACAGGTACGGAGCATCTGATAAACCGAGTAAGACTGAAACAGCTTACTTTTCTTGGTCATGTTCTAAGGATGCCAGAGGGAAAGAGCCTTGAGTATGTTATATTTTGCTTTCTACACACCAACACATGGCAAGAGGAAGCCATCCGACAGAGAACATCCTATCTCTCCTACATCCAAGCTCTTGGGGGACACAAACAACACGTGCAACCAAGGCTATCTCCAACTTGGCCCAAAACAGAAGTGACTGGAGGAAACTTGCTACGCCTTCCTGCCAGTCGACTGAATGATTATTGATGATGATACTGGGCTTACGTGGGCATGGGAATTACTTGGGGGCTTTCTAAATGGGGCCAGTGTAGTTGTTCAATGGTTAACTGATAGGCTTCTTTACTTGGTCTTTAAGTGGGTTTCCAAATGGGGCCTTGTAGGTTTCAATGTCAAGATGAGTTTCTTTAATTGGGTTTAAAGTGGGGGTTTTCCTAAATGGGGCCATTGTAGGGTTTTCCAATTGGCTGGCTGAGTAATTTTACTCCTATGCAAGGATGGGCATTTCCAGGTCTGCCCATTTTGAGCCCAAGTGTGGGTAAAATGTTTTATTTTCCATTCTTTTGTTATCAAATAATTATCTAACTTTTTAATAGTTCAACTAACTCATCCTGTCGATATGAAGGCCTAACGTAAATTTAACCATTTAACTTCAACAATCCTTTAAATATCTAAATTTTGACAATGCCAATTTGTCAGTAAGTACAAGTGGTCGACTAATAGAGCATTAGACTATACGATCACGAGGTCCCCGGTTCGAATCCAACCAAGTATTAAGACATATTTGTAACCCTGATTAGTTAATAGATGGCAAGTGAAGCATTATGTCAAATATTGGAAATAAAACAAGTATCCACGTACTAGAACTCTTTTATTTTTCTTTATTAAAGCATATAATTAGCCGTTAACATGCATCCCCATGCCCACGTTAGGACCCATTTGACTCCCGACGACAAAAACAAGTGGGCCCCTCAGGTGGGAAGCCAATGATTGGTCCCATGAAGTACCCACAAAGACCCACGTGGGGCCCACGCTAGAACGAACCCACGACCTTCCGCCCTACCGCACTAGGCCGCCAGCCCTGCCTGAATAACGGCTGTGTAACTGAGGCTAATGAAGAACAGTCGTGTTATACAACACAAACAACATTGAGACACGACATGTGGTGCGCGACCTCTTACGGTTCATTCTTCATGTAAGACATGGAATAAGCTTAGGCAGAAATTTCTATAAGAGGATCAAGGATTACAAGTATTGTACACTTTATTCCGTAAAAGAGTCTTTTACTCTAAATCCTCACCATGAAATTCTTAATCTTCTCTGTTACACAGGACCACCGATCTTTACCCTCAATATCTAACATATTAAACAAACGCGATAATAGAACATGCCTCACACACAATCGACTTACAAAACATGGAGATCGATTGCTAGATACACAGAAATTGACATAGGAAAGAAGAGTTACCAACCCAATGTTTAGAATTAGACATTTTACAACATTTACACACATTCCGATTCAATGTTGGGTTGTTTTGTGGTCCATCCTAACTCAAGCTCTGTTTTGCCTGCTGATTTCAAGAAATACTATTATTTTAAGTGGGACATTTCGATTGATTACTATTTAGATTTTTTAGTATTATAATTTGATTGATAAGTGCATTTAAATAATTGTTTACTTTCTTATGAGTACAATTTGTTTTAGTTTGCAGTCATTTCAACATTTATCCATTTGCTTAATACTTGATTAATATTTCTATATACAGTGTTTTATGTATTTACTTGGACCAACAACGGAACAACTATTTTATATGCTTTTTTGTGGGGGGGGTCACCCTACGGAATTCTCTTTTCAGCATTGTTTCAATATTTTCAAGAATTTTCTATTAGCTGTAATTAATTTGTATAACATTTGTAATGAAATCCTGAACAATATCATAATCACTCACTCAATTCTTCTTTAACAACAAGTTCTAAATTACCCAAACCCACCATCAGATTTTTGCCCAGCTCCTCTCACTTGCGACTTGCCTTATTTGAAGCACTTGGTGTAATTCGTTTCGTCTCAAACTTTTCGTGGTGGAGCAATATTGAAAACGTGTACGCACCATGCACGCCTAAGCAGCTACCTATAATCTGCAAAGAACTCTGATCTTTGTGAGCTTAAATTACCTGGCAATCCCGTTTCAATCAGAAAAGGTTTGACTCTAACATTCTTCAATTTGTACAACACATATAATCGTGGACTTGTTAAAACTTAGTTTTTTGGTTTGTTTTGCATGGAATTCTTCGTCACTCTTCGTCGACATGTGTCACAATAAGCTCATCCACCAAGGAAACAGTTCAACAGCGGGTTTGTACTTGTACATACATTTGACAATGAACTGACCTTGCGTGATCTGGTTATCATATATCATATACCAAAACCATGAGGCTGTATTTTCCTAAATACATTGGTGAATGAGTCTACCGAACTGTGCCAAGGGAATTGAGATTTTACTAGCTCAAAGTGTATGCGTTGGC
>JAMKCH010021462.1:0-66155 GCA_023653785.1 Ophioderma brevispina
AATGGGCACTACGAGTTATCATTGAAACAATTCAGTAGGGCGCTTATTAGGGGAGGGGGCTACTCAGAGTCGATACAGTATACTTCCATTTCCCTACCTCCATGCAGTGGATTTCATCGCATGATTGCACCAGTAACCGCATGCGCTTGGCTTGAAGCGAATGCCATTTTTACATGCGCGCACAAAGATAGATCGTCTGACAGTTGGTAAAGCTGCATCAGGACAGTAGGACATCACTGCACAGATGTAGAATGGACTCTAGGTTTTAAATGATAGGACAAGCTGGTTGTGACCCAATGCACTTAAAATGGACTATTGCTGCAAAATTCATGCTTGTATTTTCTTCATCCATGGACCATGCAAAGATCCTTGTAGATCCCCCTCCTGGTCATTTTGATTGGATGATTGGCAGGTCACTGTCCATTCAATAAATGGTATAGTTTTGTATGCTTATGTCACATTCTTGCTTTGGTTCCATTCGGTGTGCATTTTCATTGTCCAATGTTTTGTTGGTATTACACCGCAGATCTTTACCAACACAGGAAATTTGCCATGGCTATGAGCCAGTATTGTGATCAATACTGGGGTACTGCCGCGAGTCTCAAAACTTTTTGTCATGGGTGTAAATTTCTCATTTAGAGGAATTCCTTCTTTTGAAATTTGGTTATCCTCAAATTTTTTTTAGCTTTTTCTTTTGATTTTTCAGCCTGTTTTTTTTAATTTTGGGCATTTTTACTCCTTATTTTTCCTCTTTTCCCCCTTTTTCATGTCTTTTAATATTTCCATGGCCGCTCACAACCCTGTTTTGTAGAGCTATCGTAGAGGTTTTTTGTGTGAGTAACAATGAGACACAATCTTGCCGCAAATATTTTTGCAGCAGGTAGGTTGCAATTCCCATAGAGGTTTGTTCTCGACCCAGTGTTTAACACAGTGGATATAACTCTATAACAGAGAATGTTAAAATGTAAGTCATTGATTTAAGGCCTAGGCCAGTCTGCATGTCTAGGCAGTGGGTCTAGGACCTAGGCTAAGCCTATGCCTAATTCAACCTTGAGGCTATAAGAGCTTAAATGACCACATTCATGCTCAGGAAAGAATTATTATTTTATATATATCTTTTTTTCTTTTTCTCAAGGTCTTCAAACCATAAATTTCATCTGTGCAGGGCAGGAAAAATGCATATTTCCCGAGAAGATAGTGCGTTGCATAGATTGCCCACATTTGTTATGTATTAATATCTGGAAAAAAAGTCAAATTCCCTCCAAATGGGTCAAATTTCCCGGGAAGGAGCTTCCCTAGATCCCTACTTTTTCCCACCATGCATCTGAGATACAGGATGACCTAGCTGAAAGTTTGATTGTCAGCCAGAAATATTGAAATTAAGCGGCAATTAAAAGTGATCTCTGGCAGATTGAACCAGGGTTGGCTTGATTTTAAAGTGGACAGGAGGAGATTTTTTTAGGATACGAATTTTCCTCAAATTGCACAGGATCGATTATAGACACTACCAAGAACGTTGCGAATGTTTATTGGACAAACAAGTAACAAAGAAAACAGCAAACCTTGTTTTGAAACTGTCCTGACATAGTTAATGTATCCATAGAACACCGTGCTTTGACTTTCGTGCACGACAGAGAAAGTACTTAACTAAAGAATAAGTAGTATTACATAAAGAGGGCTTATTCGGCGTATTCACTTCAGGTGGATTATAAATACATTGGAAAGCATTTCAAATATGCAAAAACCCTGGGTTCGAAAAAAATTGGGGGCGCTTCTGGAATGAAATCTCCTCAGGTCTCTTAAATTACCAGCTGATTTTAGTCAGATTTAAATCATTGATTTAAAGGGAAAAGAAAATCAGATTTATTGATTGAAATTGATTAAAGCAATTTATAATTTAAAGCACTGATTTAAATATTATTTTTTTTAAAAATAAAATCACCAACTGGTTTGAAATTGTTTGTATACTCTCTTAAATTCCATGTTGAATTCACATTGATCGAACTAATTGTCACTCACAACAGGCAAAATGCTGTTGACCCTCAAACCTAAAAAATAAAAGCTAACATCCATGTTATCTAAATGTACTGTTATGGATAAGTCTGATGATGACTGTGGCTGGCTTGTTAAACCCCATGAGCACTCCCTTTTTTCACTAACAGCATCTATGATTTGGTTAAGTACATCATATATTAATGTCAATAACCAGTTAAAATCCAGCTAACAAAGAATTTTTAAGTTGTCCTGCTCTTCAGCCCTACCACCTTTCTTACCATGTTGGTATTGGTTCCAAAAGTCCCATTAATCTATTGTAACACCAGAGGTGTTTTGAATCAATCCACACAATGATGTAATGTGCATACTGTTTTCGGACTAAACCAATCAGAACTATCATCAGTGGCAGTATCAAATCAAACAGTTTCCAGAAGTTTAAGAACCACAAGATATTTCATGATCATGCTAAAAAACACCTAAGTACCTTGCGCTTGTTGTGCCACTAAAATGAGCATAAAGTGAGGTTTTATGTGTTTAAAGAATAGGATTTTTGTGGGATTCACATGACCTTATTGAGGTGAGGTGAAATTTTCCCCAAAACTGGGCATTGTGGGAGTGACTCAAGTACACCCTATGAGTTGGACCAATCCTGATGAGACTGAGGTAGAACTCATGGAGTAATAACATGCCCCAGACTAAAAGATATTCATGTAATGTAAAGCACAATGAGTAGAAGACTTAAACATGTAAGGACAGAGAGAGGTCATCGAGTCCTCCAACCATATCAGGCACCGCGGTCAGTGAAAGGACCATAAAATCTATCGCACGTTTAATATTGCAAGCACTTCTTGGGAAACATTTTGGATGGTGTAGGGGTTCTTTTCATGCAAAGATTTGTTGAATGTCAAAATAAAACACTGCAGAGGTAATGCATTGGTTGATATCGACAGAATTTGAACATGATGAGGGTGTTAAACTCGTGTGATTTTGATAGGGAATAAATCTATTAGTTTTAGAACAAAGCTGTGTTGAGCGATAAAAGGTTTTGTGAAAGCAGTTATAAAATTTCAGTAAATAACACATTCCAGAATATCAGTGAATATCATACATGGGACCCTACCTTCTAAAAGTTAAGATTCCCATTTTATGTGGACTTAAGAAGAGTTCTTCTTAGGTTATTATTTTGTTTGAAGCCAATTAAGCAGAACAAGAGAAAATTTGAAAGTATGTATAAAGTTCAACCTCAGTTGTTTTTATACTGGTGCATTTTGAAACCCTATAACCTCATCCCCCGACTTTTGGCGATTACCTAAAAACGTTGAGATTTTCGGCACCACATGTTGTGGCAGGGCCTGTGTGAAACATAAGCAAAACTTATTATATGTGGGCTTCTGTGTGTTTGTGTGTACTGCTTAAGGGCGTGTCAACCCTGGTGCTTTGGTTTAACAAAATTTCTGAGTTTTGCCACCATTTTAACATTTTCAAACTGTGTTCGATAGTTATCAACAAAGGGTTATCCACGCAGAAATCTGAGCTGTATTTTTTGCCGAGTTTTTTTAAACCAGCTATTTGACCATTTAAAGTCAAAAAACCGCTTGGTCTAACGGAGGGAACGGGAATTTAGCACATTTCACGCCGTCAGGCGCAAGGGCAGCATCGCGTCGCGTGGTGAATTGTTGCTGCGTAATGAAGCGTTGCGAGGTTGTTTAAGTGCACTTTGCAAGAACGCATTTTGGAAACAAAAATATATGTGAAATGTAAAAACAAAGAGCTAATTAGAACCAGATGAACTTTCAATTTCTTCTAATTTCTGGAGTTCGGACAAAATATGTTTGATTCAATAGTGCATGAGATGTATTTTCATCACTTGCACAACATACTCAATTTGAAGTTCAAAGATAAAGGTTATTTGAGAAAGAGACCGCTTGAAATGGCGTGAAAAAGTCCACTTTTTTACTAAAACACAGATTTCTCAATGTTCAATTTTCGCAAAAATTTGGCAAATTCAGACAAAGATAATTCAAAAATACCAAAGGAAAGGTTAAGGTTTAACTTTCCTACGACTGCAATCGGTCTTCTTAGGGACGGTTTTCTCAATTTTCATTTTTGATTTCTAACTAAAGTATTCTCCCATATTATTACTTCAAATTTGGAAAAAGAAAGTAAAATCAAACTTTTTGGACATTTTGGTCCTTATATTTCAAAAAGTAAGCTTATTTTTAAAAAAGATGAAAAAAATGTCCCTAGACAAATTTGTCTTGTTTTCTAAAAAAGAACATAGAAATCATGAAAATCTAATTATTTTTTGTGATGCTGTCTGAAAATTTTGGGGCAAAATCGGGTTTTTTAAGTATTTTTCTCAAAATACGGAAAGGTTTACATTAATCTGATGCCATCATCGGGTTCATTGTCCAATTTTCTTTCTAGAAATGTATACTTTTACATACAATAATCAAATATTTGCAAAGTTACAAACCAAAATAGATACTCGGAAGCTCAAGGTTCACACTGCCCTTAAGGCAGGAAGACACATAGGGATCACTTTGTCCACTCTAGTATGTTGTTGTTGTTGATGTCTGTTGTTGATGTCTGTTGTTGTGAAAAAGGGCTAACATTTGCCTGTAATAGCCGCATACTTAATGGATTTAAACCAAACTTTAGTCATAGATGCAACATGGGATCCCGCATTTGCTAATGAGGTCAAAGGTCACATACCAAGGTCAAAGGTCATGTGAGGTTAAGTTGTAAGAGAGGCTGAAAATGTAAAATTGACCTAAATTGAAAAGTTCAATTGGAACCAAACTTGAGTCTTAGGTGCAACATTGGATCCCTCATTTGTTAATGATGTCAAAGGTCACATGCCAAGGTCAAGGTTCATATGAGACCTATCATTACAAACCGTGACGGCAGGCGACACATGTGGTCCGAGGACCAATATATTTTTTATCCTTGAAATATCCTGATTAAATTGAAATGAAATGAAACCCATGCTCATAGCTGACCATTTTAACACCAATGACTAAAATTAAAAACAAAAATAAAACAAAGCAAACATTTTAAGTTATCAACATAACAAGTCCTACAAGCTGATTGATATTTGTTAGTTCTTAGTGACAGTTTACAATTACAGAATAAAATGCATCTTGATATTGCATTTTATTTCCTTAGGGACAGCCCATCACCCATTAATAATTATAGAATAAAGTACACCATAATGGACCATTTTAACGCAGATGACTAAAATGTCTCGTGGGGACACTTTTTTGTTGGGACCTTTAAAAAATCAAAGTTGACCATTTCTGAGAGACAGCCCATCACCCACATTTTAATATTACATAATAAAGTGAATCATATTCATAAACATTCATGCCTCTTCATTAGTCTGACTTTGCATATCATTTAACTACAAAGTCAACATTCCATGATGGAATTAATAAGATAATGTTCTTATTATCCTATCCATGCGTTGTATGTGGCATGTGTATCTCCTAGTTTTAATTCGTTGGTGAAGAGGAAGCCAAGTCCAGTCTGTTGTAATTTTTTGTGAAGATGGGAGACCGTGGCCCACTGGTTAGGATTTCCGCCTTTGATGCATTGAGGTCCCCGGTTCAACTCTCCAGTAGGTCCACTAGCTGTATTTAATTTTCGGATACTAATTCTGGATTTAATTGTATAAGAAACATTGAATTAAAAACTAAGAATTCCCCTCCCCTGGTTCATTGGACCACTGGTGCAATAACCATAGAATGGAGTGACGTTACGCCTTCGGTCCCATTACAGACGAGTCATACCTGTACATGTATATCGGCAGTCAAGTTTTCGAGAAGATTAGGGTTGTAACCCCTGTATTGTCCCAAGCCGTCCGGGTCAGGGTTCGAGGGATACCCCTATAGAGTGGGTAACCATTTGGTATACCTCTGAGGTCCTCGGCCTCTAAATTGAAATAATAAATAAATAAAAAAATAACAAATAGACTACTTACCTTAAACCCCCTACCGAACAAGTACACCTGCTTTTCATGCAGCATTTATAATTGGCCAATTACTTCATATATTCATTTTAATAACCATTGAAATGCTGTTAAAAAAAACTCTCACCCTGTACAGCCCTCCACCATTCTTTATCATGTTGCTGATCAGCTCAAGATTCACATAACTTCCATTCGACTAATCAGAAGCTAGTACTCATAGAGTTAAAAATAAAAAAAATATCCAAGATGTGCAACTTAAATGCAGTGAACCCTTAAACCATTGTGGTACACGTATCTTTTTCTAGTGGCTTTGTGGTATAAGCACGACCTTGTTGAATAATAGAATGCTCATACACCTTTGTAGGTTGTGATCACAAGGTGTTATGCATTCCTGGTTGGTAAATTATCTGACCGATAGGATTCAAGTCGGAAATCCTTCCGTGCTAAATAAGCCTTACAAGTCATTAATGATGTGGCCCTGTCAAATCAGAAGTCAGGCTCTTACGCCTGCACATATCAAAAGTTAAGATCATAGGGTGTATTGATTCCATTCCCACAATGCAACAGTTGGAAAAAATTCCCATCAACATGCATGAATTCCCCAAAATCCTATTCTCCACCTATAACCCAAAAAGCACTAGTACTAAAAGGGGGATGGCCCGATTTCATTATAAAAGTTTCCTCATGATTAAACAATCTTTACCTCATACCCACTCTGTGAAGTTTCATGATGATATTTCAATCTGTTTTTTTGTTTCACTTTTACCAAAAAAAACCAACCAATAAAAAAAATAAAAAAAATTATATTGGTCGACCAAAAGGACATGTTTTGCTCGTAACATCCAAACCAAACAATTTTCAGTGCTAAATTTTTACAGGAAAATAAGAAAACAGTAACTTCCTTCTAACACTGGTGGAAATCGGGGGTGCCCTGGGACCTGGGGACGAGACTCTTCGTGATCAGGCTTGGACCATGGCCCGTTTAAAGAATTTTTCTCATGGTTTATGAAAAACTTCTTGAGTACTTATGGTTTTAGTACAGTATAGACATTCAATGCTTATGGCGGGTTTTCACTTTTTTGATAGGTTATTTGTTGTTCACGGTACACTCAGAGCTTTAGACGTGACCCATAGGTGATAGGCTGTAATATGACTATATCAAAAATTACACCGTTTGAAGATACCTGTTAAAAGTTCAAGATTTAAACAAGAAGGAAGGTACAATTTATACAGCCATTGTGGTACACCAGAGCTTCACTACCCCCTAGCTCTACTCCAATTCAACTCTATACAGTTTCACCCCTCCCTCCACCATCCCCACCCCTTCCCTGTAAATTCCCTCAAAATCCAAAATTTTTCCACTTATGGAACAAAAATCACACATTCTGATATTTGTTGAATATCTTTTTGGTATGTTTGATTTATCTTAAGTTGCCCAATTTGCTGTGGTCATAAATAAATTATCCAACATTGGGCCATCCAAAACTACAAAATGTGAGAAGTAGATTGAAGTGCAGTGTGGGAATTTTCTGCAAAGGCACCCGGATGATTTTATCAGCATATTCTCAGACAGTTTGTAATCTGAATTGGTATGAAATTTGGCATAATTGCATTACATGTATATCCTTCGCATCTACTCTGTATTATGGGTTTAAAGGCACTATTAGTGATTTGCTAAAACAGAAAATTGAAAAACAATCATCAAAAATCAGATTTTTGCTGCTCTGTAACAAGTATAGATATCCTGACATACCCTAGAAGTGATACAACCAAGCGCAGCCTAATAAGAAAAAAATCAAATATTTTGGTCATTACTATCCGTATGGACACTTCCTACAACATGTAATGGAGATTCATATCTTGGAATACTGCTGTTTTCTTCCTTTTCCATCAGATTTTCAGTTGGAAAATATATCTTATTAGAATTCTACAGACTTATAGTACACTTTTAAGTTAATCCTGCAACTTTCAGATGTTTGACTCTTTCGGACAGATCACTGATAATGCCTTTAAGCATGTCTTACAAAGGAAAGCTGAATGATATATAAATGCTTGAAATTTAAATCAAACAGAAACTAGAGCCATACTTTCTTCTTATCATTAACACCAATTTTTTAAAGATTTATATTTTTTACTCATCTTAAATGCCAAATGGAAACCACATTTTGCTTGTGAAATATTTTGAACTTGTGAGTACCAGTGTCGGCAGACATTGCAGCGGTCTCAAGTTCGTAGGAATATTTCACCACCAAGGCCTCTCATTGTTAATTGCTGATCAAATCCTAAAGGCCATGCTAACCAATGAAATTGCCAAAGCTGGGTCTTAAGCTTTTGTCTCAAGAGCGACTGACTTCTATACCTGTCCCCTCATACTCTTGCTCGTTTTCTCTTTTTCCGGACATTTTCTTTGGTGTAATGGCGGCAGGGAACACACATTTCCATGTCCGATACTCTGGCTGCCCGCCGGTGGCGCAGAATGGATTTGTTCTGCTGCAGTGCGACGACACAAATTTGCCTTGTAGATATTATGACCATTAAAGTCATTTTAGGTCTATAGCAATTCTGGCATGAAAATTGACAAATAGCGAGATTACAAATGAAAATATGAGGTCACATTGTGCATGTATGGGAGTGTGGCTTGTTCAGTTGCACATATTGATCTTATATTGGGGACCTGAGAGTTTACCTAGATGTTAAATTTTTTGGGCCGTGTGCTAAATGTGTGTGTGTGTGTGCATGGGTATGTATGCTGTAGAGAGATAGAATGGGTGAGTGCAAGAGTATCATGGTGGTGTCTTAAGGAGTTGATGTGATTTTAGCAGGCTGTCTGAATCAGGAGGAGCCCATGCAGTGAGTGGTGGTGGTGATATTGCAGTAGATGTCAGATAGACACAGTGGTTACTCTACCCATTTCAATGTTTGGTAAAGTCATGTTCAAGTTTTGTGAATAAAAAGCTGAAATTGTTCCTATAATAACATGGCTACTAATCATAGCTTTTGTTTTGAATCTAGGATGTCACAATGTGATAGTACTCAGAGATGTGTGTAAATGTTAGTGGTGGTATCAAGTTAATATTTTCGTTAGATAATTTGTTTTTGTCCCTACCGAACAAGTTCGGAAGGGGACTATAAAATGGGCTCTGTCCATATGTCCATCTGTGAGAAAAATGTTAACCTTGGAATTTCCATGATAAAATTTTAACCCTATCTGTCCGGAGCCAGTGGCGGCTTCAGATCTCTTTTTTTTTGGGGGGGGGGGGAAGAAAAAAATGTTGGGGTCAAGTTGTTGAATCTATGTAAGACTATAAGGGTATCACATGCAAAACTATCATTTAGAACTTAGAAGTGTTGAATTGTTGCAAAATCCTTAAAGAACAATTGTAACCGTATCATTTATCATGTTAATATTATTTGTCTTAACTTTAAACAGAATAGACAACATGTATTATGTAATGTAATAAGTTGATTCATTTGTACATAAATGCAGACCATGACAAGGTTAACAGATGGGGTCAAACCGTCAAAGTTAAGTGGAAAAAGGACCATAATTTCTGTAATAAGTGCCCCTAGTGGCATCAAATATTTCAAAAAGGGGATGTTTATTTTGGGTGTTTTGTTCAGTTATTATTTCCATTGTAAACCACAGCCGGTGTCATCTGGGAGCAGCCTAATGATCTTTGTGCTCAACATGTAAAAAAGGATCGATGGTTGAACAAGTCAAGTGTAATAATTGTCTCTTCACGTTCTGTTTGTTTTTTCTAGGCCGTGGTCCTCCCCCCTGCTTGTTAGGGAACACCAGCCATGGGCAAGGACCCCCTCTGTAAGTATTTCACATAAACACAGCTGTTTGACCCCATGCAAATTGTCTCTTTCATTTTTAGAACAGTTTCAAGCAGTGGTGACACAATTTTGACAGCTGAAATAAGTAGGGACATGCAAGAGCTATTGCCACTGCAAAAATCAAAAAAATACATTGTGGGTATCTTGCCATATAGGCCTACAAAGTTCATGACTTATATGTTATAGCACCCTTTATATACACATTATCTATAGAGATCTGTGTAAAACTAGATTTAAGAAAATCATATTTGCCTGCAATGAAATTTTGTAAAATTTTTACAGGATGCAGTTAGTGGAATAAATTCCAAATCAGTTGTCAAAACTGTGTTGCCATTAATAATTTTTGCATCATTCTGGATTGGTCATAATAATTTCAATTTTGCATATACGCAAAGCCCTGGATCAGCCCTAGAGCTGGTCTTCCCTGCCAGGCAAGCCTTTCCATACTTGAATTGGACCGGGAGCCAGAAATCTAGAAAAAGCGGCTCCTGTCCCTAATTTTTTAAGGGAACCGGGAGCCGTTTTGTTAGGACCGGTAGTTATTTTAACAAATTATTAATTACGCAAGTACAATGGGGAAAGTCTCAAAAATAAAGTCCTGAAAACGACAGATAATTACGCGGCATCGTAACAGTTCCAGACCCAAGAGAATAGATTTCAATGCTTAAAATATTAATCTAAATCCTTGCTAAAAATGAAGAAATTACATTACATGAGTACGTGTTACGAAAGTTCCAAAGATGCGCAAAATTTGGAAGCTGGATGGAAATGACCGACCAAGCTTACAAGTTACTTCTGGGTTTGAAAAGGCATTTCTAGATATGAGTCACACACAGTATTTTAATTTAAAATTTGTTTGGGAGATTAGAAAAACTCCATACGTGTTATTTTTTCTTTTTCTTTACCCATTTTTTGATTTTGTTGATGCCCATATCGGTCCATTTATAGTGCGCTTATAGGCAATATGGCGCAATCAGTGTTTAATTTTGTAGTACTGTATTAATTTACTGTAGATGTCATAAGGATCCATGTGCTATCGCCGTGCTATCGGGCCAAAGGTTTTTAATGTCGCATTTTAATCACGGCGGTAATGTGCACTGAAATGACAATTTATGTTGTGTAATTGTATTTCAAAACCAATTCGGATGCCTTTTCAAACGAAAGTATTCAACAACTTTTAATTCAGGAATTGAGTGCACCAAAGGACCAGGCGCAATTTTGCTTTCAAAATCCGGCGCCCGGGTGCCGATTTTTCTGTCTTACCGAGCGACAAAACTTGGGAACCACTGGGTAAAAATCGCCCGGTGCCCGGCTAAGGAAAGGCTTGCTGCCAGGACCATGACATTGTTAAAAGTAATACATTATTAGCAAATTGCATCGCATTCAAAACAAATAAATGAAAAGAAAAGAGAACAAAATCTTTACTTGAAGTCAAGCTCATAACTAGAATCCACACTTCTCTAGAAGACTACAAGAGTATAATTATGATTGTGCTTGTGATGAGATATTATCCCACAGGTCAGCTCCCTGGTATGTTCTTAAATTATTTGAACTTGAAAGGAGTGAAACATTAATAGTCTTTGAACTGCATCAGAGCGTGTTTTGAACCAATCCCATAATGCATTGCACAATACTGTAGTGTACTCAACACATGTCAGTACTTAGGGATAAAAAGTATTCAAGAAGTTTAATGACCACAAAACATTTTATGATCATGATAAAAATTTCTGAAGTACTAATGTCTTGTGTGCTAAAATGAGCATAAAAGTCAGGGTTTTTATGTGGTAAGAATAGGATGTTTGTGGGATCACATGACCCTATTAAGGTAAAATTTCCCAAAACTGGTGCACTATGGGATTGACTCAATACGTCCTCTGGACTGCATCTGAAATTATGATACTTTCTTTTTGAAAATTTCACCACCTCATCGACTTCTTGGCCACCAAAAAGCAAGTGGTCATCGTGTGAAGTCCTAGCTAGCCTAGTGTCTGGTCAGTTTATATACTCCTTCCTGATATAGGATTCTTACTCATGATCCCTGTGGATGATATGACTATTTGTGTTATTTTATCAAGTATATTTTGGACTGTTGTTCTTATTGGATTTCCCCGCAGTACACACTGTGGCTCTATTTTGTATTTTTTCTAACGCACGCTAAATTGCCTCAGACCAATCCGTTTCAGGGTATCGACAGAAATAGATTTGTTAGTGAGCCATGTGTGTGTTTGGTTTTGAAGTGATAGGAAAATGACCAATGCACATATTCTTCAGCATAAAACAGTTTCAAACAAATTGGTTGATTTGAAACAAGTGTTCCTTCTGAGGCTAATATGGCCCTTGAACATAGGGCCAGCAAGTTGAGAAATTGGTCCACAGCATGCAGTTTAACAAACAAACAAACAAACTTTTTAGTACATGTCAGTAGATGAGTTTTGGGCAGATAGTTACTGGCCCAAGCCAAAAATTCTAAGCATGAACAATGATTGCTCTAAATCGGTTGTAGACCACTTACAGAACAGAAGGTTTATTGAAAGGTGTATTGACAAATAAGTACGAAAAGAAAACCGCAGACTGTTTTGAACTTGCCTGCTCGTAATCATTCCCCATAGAAAACCATTGATTTGGAATTTCTGGCGTGCACGACCACGAAACTACTAAAATCATAATCATTATTAAAAAGGCTAATTCGGATTATTCAATTAAAGTGTGATCTAATACATTTTTGGAGTAAGCTTCAAATATGCAAAAAACCGGTTTGAAAAAAAAAATTGGGGTCCTTCTTCTGGAAATGTCCTCATGTCTCTTTAAATAAAGGAAGTTTTTTAAAAAAAAAAAAATATTTTTAAGATATAAAAAACCATATCTAGTTACGAAATCGATGCCTTACCTGGTATGCAGGACTGCTGTGGCTATTAATTAGACTTTATATTTTTACCCCTGTGTAGATTTAAATCCGACTTCTTCAGACGGAAGGAAGAGGTATCCAATAGCATTGGGCCCATTTGAGTAACTGTATTTTGAAAACCATATCCTGGAGTAAAGATCCAAGCCCATTGGATATGAAATACACTGGAAGAGTTGGAGAATCTTCTACAAGAGGACATAGATTCACATGGAATATCTCATTCTTAATCATCAATGTCCAAATTATGTAAAACCTACAGCGACCTCCCTTTGGTAGTAATTCTTTTCTCCAGATTAGGATTAATGAAACAGAAAAAAGGATCAAATCGTTCCAGCATGTTATATTGTAAGGTGAAATGTAATAGCGTAGGGCTTGTGGCCTATAATTTTGATTGTCTGAAATCAATTTGTCGATGGCTAAGATTGGTTGGGCGAATTTGTGAGTCGGTGATTTGTAAGTTTACCTAGATATGTTTGATTTGATTTTGTTACCTCGCTGTATGCTGATCCAACCCAACCCTGAGGAATGCTATCCCTTGCAATTTATCCAACTGTAAGCTTGATCTTAAATGCCAAGTTCTAATCTTAACCCCTTGAGCAGGGAGTTTCTGTAACCTAGCCCATCTGATCACTCTTTTCTGACATATGAATTTTGAAACCCTTCACAGAATAAAGCACATATAAGGTTTCCGAATTCATAAGTGGTCAGAAAAAAAGTGTGTCAGATGGGTTCAGGTTATGAAACTCCCCTTGAGAACTACCTGCCCTTCATTACAGCATTTCTGATTGGCTATATGACATCATATATTTCATTTCAATAAACCACATTGAAATTGCAAGCTTACAAATATCTTGATCTTGTCTGGTGATCCTTACCACAATTCGTACCAGCGGTGATTGGTCAAAAATATCAAAAAGTCCCATTGACAATGACAGGTTGGGACTAATGAGGGCAAGTTACGTGAGCTTTTGGTAACCATGTATTTCTAACTACAGGAATACTAACTTTAAAGAATGGCCTACCCTTTCAGATTAATTTTTAAACATAACCGTGACCGTGGGTAGTGGGGGGTGGGGGGGCGGGGGGGAGGGGCAGAGGGGGGGGCGGCGGGGGATGGGGGAAACTAATAGCTCCATCTTTGAACTGCATAGAGCGTGTTTGAAACCATCCATAATGGCATGACACAATCGGTTATGTACTCAACAATTCATACTTAGGGCTTATACCCAAAGTAGTACAGAAGGTGTTACTGACTACAAAAAATTGTAGTACTGATGATAAATAAATTCCTGAATACTAATGTCTGTGTCTAAAATGAGATAAAAGTCATGGGTTATTATGTTAAGAAAAGGATTTTGGTTGATCACATGACCCTACTGGAAGTGAAAGTTGACTTAAAACTGGTGCACGACGGGACTGATCAAGTAACCACCCTCTGGTAACTTATGATACTTTGATTTTCTGGGAAATATACTTTCTGGGACCAAAAAGCAAGTGGTCATCGTGTGAAAATCTAGTAGTGTCTGGTCAGTTATGTACTCCTTCCTGACTTTTATAGGATTCTTACTCATTGATCCTGTGGATGATATGGATACTGGTTGTGTTCATTTATCAAGTATATTTTGGACTGTTGTTCTTATTGGATTTCCCATCGGTACACACTGTGGCTCTATTTTGTATTTTTTTCTAACGCATTGCATGCTAACTGGCCTCAGACCAATCCATTCCAGGGTATCGACAGAAAGAAATAGATTTGTTAGTGAGCATGTGTTGGTTTGGTTTTGTATGTGATAGGAAATTAATGCATCCACAATTTCGCACATATTCTTCAGCATAAACAGTTTCAAACCAAAATTGGTGATTTTAAACAAGAGTCCTTCTCGATGGCTAATATGGCCTTGAACGTTTCGTTGGTACGAGCAATTGAAGAAATTGGTCCAAAGCTGCAGTTAAAAACAAGACAACTACTTTTTACGTACACTATTTCAGTATGCTGGAGGTTTGGGCCGATAGTATGGCCCAACCAACCATTCTAATGACAATGATAGTTTGCATTTTTGATATTGAACAATGATTGTACTACTAATCGGTGTTTAGACCACTTACCGAGAACGTTTTGAAGGTTTATGAACCAAAAAGTACGGAAAGAAAGATTAACGCACGACATATGATTTTTGAACTTGCCTGAGCTCGTGATATCATCCCCATAGAAAACCATGCTTTGAATTTTCTGTCGTGCACGACAGGAAACTAAGTAAAATTCATCGGGATTCTTATTTCTAAAGAAGGCGTGTATTCGGATTATTACTTCAAAGTGTGATCTATACATTGGGAGGAAGCATTCCAAAATATGCAAAAAAAACCCGGGTTGGAGAAAGAAATTGGGATCCTTCTTTTCTGGAATGTCACTCATGTTTTTAAATAAAGAAGTTTTAAATTTGATATTTAAGATGATAAAAACCCATCATCTAGTGTTGTAACGAATAGATGCCATTACCGTGTTAGCAGGACTGTGTTGCTATATATTTATAGAATTATTATTTCCCCCTGTGTTGTAAGATTTAAAATCAAACTTTCAGACGGGAGTAGTAAGGATGATCGCATTAAGAATGGCCCATTGAGTAACTGGTATTGAAAACCATTGTTATCCTGGATAAAGATCCAGCCCATTGGATTATGAAATACACTGAAAGATGTTGGGAGAAATCTTTTCAGAGGGAGACATAGATTTCACATGGATATCTCATTCTTAATCACAGGTCCACATTTCATTGGAAACCTACAGCGACTCCATTGTTGTAGTTAATTTCTTTTCCAGATTAGGATGAATGAATACAGAAGAAAAAAAAAGATCAATATCCGTCCAGCATGTATATTGTAAGGTGAAATGTAATAGCCTGTCGGGCTTGTGGCCTACTAATTTTGATTGTCGACATCAATTTGTTGATCGCTGGAGATATTGGATGGGGGAATTTGTGAGTGGTGATTGTAAGTTTACCTCATATGGTTTGATTTGAATTTTTGTTACCTCAGGCTGTATGCCTTATCCAACACCAACCCTGAGGAATGCTATCCCTTGCAATTTATCCAACTGTAAGCTTGATCTTAAATGCCAAGTTCTAATCTTAACCCCTTGAGCAGGGAGTTTCCGTAACCTGACCCATCTGATACACTGTTTTCTGACTACTTATGAATTCTGAAACCCTTCACAGAATAAAGCACATGTTTATTCATTTAAGTTTTCCGAATTCCTACGTGTGTCAGAAAAATGTGTGTCAGATGGGTAATTAGGTTATGGAAACTCCCCCTTGAGCCTTTCATACAGCATTTCTGATTGGCTAATTACATCATATATTCATTTAACAACCATTGAAAGCAGCTTATATCTTGCTCTTGTCTTTGTGATCCCTACCACAATTCTACCATGTGGTGTTGGCTCAAAACATCACAAAAGTTCCATTTTGACAAATTGCACAGTGGGACTAATGAGAGCAAGTACGTAGCTGTAACATTATTCTAACTCATACCTGAATACTAACTTTAAGAATGGCCTTAACCCTTTCCTATAATTTTTAACCTAACCTTGACCGTTACCCAGGCGAAATGTCAACCATGATAGCGTCGTTCACCATGGTCATCCATTGCAGAATTGTACTTGACCATGGCCAACTGCACTTGGCTATGCTTTGACCATGATCAACCATAGGTTTGAGAAATGGCACCACAGTCCAATCTATGGTTGATGGTCAAGCATGGTCATTTTACCATGGTTGACCATGGTCATTGAACATGCTTTGACCATGATCAACCATGGTCAACCATAGGTTCAACCATAGGTTGGACTGTGGTGCCATTTCTCAAACCTATGGTTAACCATGGTCAAAGTGCAGTTGGCCATGGTCAAGCACATGGTTGACCACGGTGAACCATGCTAACATGGGTGACATTTCGCCTGGGAATTCTCTAGACTAACCTTTGATTTGTAACTTTTAGACTAAACCTTAATTTCCAACATTTAAACCAATCCAGAATTTTTAACTTTAAGACTAGCCTTAACCCATAAAGGAACAACTTGTATGTAACCTTTTGAATTACATGTAACTCTTGACAATAGCACTTTGACTAACATTTAATAATAATAATAATAATAATAATACACACCATTATTATATAGCGCATTACACACAGAGTCCCAATGCGCTGATTGCCATTATTACCCTGCCATAGGAAATCGTCACAATCATTTGCTTCATCTAGGTGGCAGCTGGCTAAGCGCACAATCCTATCAGCACTTAGATTGTAATATCACCCATTATCATGCTTTGAGGTGTCCGATATGCGATAATATCGGATCCTACGCATGATAATGATAAAATTGGATGATTTGTGCCCAATATTTATTGGTCTCGCTATGAGTTTTAAAATATTGGGCTCGACTGTGTCTCGCCCAATATTTTTGCAACTCATAGCTCGACCAATAAATTTGGGCTGAATCAATCCAATTTTATTACATAACAGGTCTCCAATTATCGCTTGGGTGGACGAGGTAGTTGAGACTAAGTATCTTACCCAAGGACACAAACACGTTGGCCACGGCGGGGCTCTAACTCACGGTCTAATGGCCATGAGTCCTTCACTTTTCCACTAGACCACACATGCTCTCATTTAACCCTCATATAACCAAAATAGTTTTGTAACACATCTAACCATCACCCAGTGATGATAAGGTAATGTTTAGCTATAGGTGTCCATGAGTGTAGCTAGGATCCCGCATCCTGGGGATGTGGATCCTGGGGATGATCCAAAGTACAATGGAAGGGGGATCTAGGGGGCCACTTAAGGCCCGAGCCTGGTGGTAGTTCTGCTAAGCATAACTCCACACTTTGTCTTTAACAGGTGGTCATTATTGAATGTGGAGTTATGCAACAATACGTTCAAGAGATTAGAGGCATACTGCCTGAAATCAGTAGCTCATTGATCGCCAGTCGAACGTGGCACTGTAAAATTTAGGTATGTCATGCCGGTCAATACGTCATACTGCATGAATTAGGAGCTGTTAGGTAGCTCATCAAAATTGCCTTTGGGTGGCGCTATCACTTCGAAATCGTCTGTTGGCATGCATGGAGAAAATTAATCCTTGTTGATAAACAACATACACGTTTTGACCCATGTGACGTATGCGTGACCTCAGCTGCCTTGTCAATGGCATCGTTGGATTTGCAGAAGTGATTGTAGTCGCAATTTTGGCAAAATTATACATTTTTATGTCTTGGTAGATTTTTTCACATAGGTCATTGCCTTCTATATGGTCTCAAGTTGTGCATGATTAAGAAAAGAGGTAAATATCGTACATTTGAGGGGGAATTTGGCATCTTTAAAATTGAGGTATGTTAAATTGTAAAGTAACTTCACATATTGTTGCATAACTCCATGTTCGATAATGACCACATGTTGAAGACAAAATGTGGAGTTATGCTTAGCAGAACTAAGCTTGGTGGGGTCCAGGGGGAAAGTCTCAAAAAAGTATGCATTTTTTTGCAATTTTTGAGCCTTACTTCAATGCCTCTTCTTCTTCTGTTTTCCCTTTTTTAAGACCCCCCTCGGGTACATGCACTTCCTCCATGCTCACGTGGCTATGCGCACGGTGTCTTGTTTCCATTGATACTGAGTACATCAACATCACATTGTGTCAAAATAGGCACACACAATGTGCTGTGTGTGTGTTGCGCCCTTTTGCATTTCCCTTAGGCGTCAAGGTCTTTCTTCTTAGCATATCCACAAGTCATTGGTAATGGCATGTGGTGGTGTCAGGATTTATTCAACTGAGTAAGCTGATCCGGGGCCGGGTATATCCATGATATGGACGTTCCTAACATGGCCCGCATTTTGAGACGGGGCGGATTGGGAACAGTCAGGGGTTTACACCCTACTCTTATTTGACACTGACTGCGATGTACATGTACAGTTGTGACTCTCTGTACACGGGACCGAGGGCTTAACGTCCCCTCCGAAGGACGGGATGGTATCATGATTCATTTGCCCAATTCCAAGTGAAACCATGGAGGAGAGCAGTATTCTGTATTTAATCAATAGCTCGTATACAGGTTAAATCCAGAATTGAGCACCTGAATAAATCCCACCAGCAAGTGACCCACCGGGATTCGAACCCGGGATTTTTTGGTAAATTTGCGCAACAGGCAAGCACCCTAACCGCTAGGCCACGCTCTCCTATGCGTCAAGGTGTTAAATGGATGACAAAATCAATAAAGAACACCGACACAATTCTGAAAAACAGATTTTGTGTTGAAAATACTGATTTTAAAAGTCTTAAAATACTGAAAAATGAGAAAGTTAACAGCTCTGCTTTATGGTCAAAGTTCCATGTTGATTAGCAAATTTTGTGAAAATAAGACTGCAAAAATATATTTATAAGTATATTGTTCAACTTCATATACTTAGGAGGGAGTGGTACAATGCTAAATTTGCACAGAATTGTAATAGCGAACAACTTTTACTTATTTGATGTAGACCATGCGGCTTACTTGGCACTGATAATTAGATCAAATTCTGAAACTACTGTGTACCAGGACTTTGCCTAAAATAGACAATGTGCGGAAAAGTCGTACAACAATGCAATTGTTTCATTTTGTATTATTTAAGTATTACATTGTCTTGCGACTCCCACGTTGCCTAACTCGCCAGGAAATTCCTGTCTGTCTATAACACATTTGTAGTCTATTTGCATTTCCAGAGTTTCAACACAAAAGATGTTTTTTTGTTAGAAAAATAGTATTTGAGTATAAAATATGAACATTTAAATGGGAGTTGTGCAATTTGAATGGCAGATTTCTCGGAGAATCCCTGTTCCATAATAAACGTGGCATGATTTTGAAGTTAAGTAAACATATTATCATGGTTTTCTAAATGAAACTAGCTGAATCCTATAAAGGAACAACTTGAATTATAAATAAAATTTAACTGCTTTGTCATTTTCTGCTGAAAACAGTCTAAATATAAGCATTTTAGGGACACTTTAGCTTGTTTTCTCTACTTGAATAATCACATCTAAAGACTTGTGTAAAACCTAAATTTTTAAATTTTAAGATTGTCAATTTTAAGATTTTTCATTAGGCCAAAAAAGAAAAGTTTTTGTTTCACCTTCCTGTGCTTCAAAACCCGTAATCTGCTCTTTTTCACGTCAGGGTGACGTCATTATGTACTCTGCATTCTTTCTAACATTTTTCGTGTGTACCCTACCGCCTTTATTCGCGTCGGCGTAAATGCTGCAATTCTTAGGTTAGCGCACGTTTTTTTTGCGGCAAGAAACTACACCCACAGTGAATGTCACCCTTGAACTTGACTCGAACATTAAAAACCCTGCAGTTGGTTTTTTAGTCAAAAAATTATGTGGTGCACAAAATTATTATTTATTGCATTTTTAGACAAGCTTTTTCTTTACCAGGTTTATAAATAAACTGTTTAAATCTCTGAAAACCTTAAAAAAGAAATACGGTAAATGTGATCTTTAACAACCTCTGAGACAAACTTTGTTTTTTTTTTCTTGGCCATATTTTTTTCTCAAAATAGCACAGAATATAAAATGCAATTACTAATAAAAAAAAATGTTTACTAATATACCAATTCCCATTACTTGCAAGTAAACCTGATCTTATGCGTGAGAACATTTTTATTGGTGGTAGATTTGCCATGCCTGAAATGGCTAATTTGTGTGCACTTTCCCGTGTGTGTTGGTCAAATTAAGTGTATACACCTTTGATAACGTGTAAACTACATCTTGTTCCGATCGTCTTGGACCCCCTGATTTACCCGTGAAGTATATAAATTTTGATATCAAGATGAAAGGTGGTATTTTTCTCATTGTCATCCTGAAATTTCACTCCAAATCCATTTCTTCGCAATACAGGATAAAAAAAACTGCCTTTTTAATGTTAACCATCAATATCAAATAGTGCGTTGCACTAGGCATATCGCGTCAAGCCATCAAAACCACAGTTTTGTTTCCACGGTACTTGATGGTCAGGGTGTTTAAGTTGCCATGCTCCTCTCATATCAATAGAGAACCCGAGGGCAAACATCGTGAACAAGCACCTGTAAGAGATGTAGAGTGTTTTCTTTTTCTTCCCTCAATTCATTTCCCAATACAATTTTTGTACTGGTTGTCACATGAGTTTATAGTGACAAAAGTACCTAAATGAACAGAACTCATCCCTATTGTAATTTAAGTACTTTTTGTTACTATAAACTCATGTGACAACCAGTGCAAAAATTGCATTGGAAAATTGCATTATGGGAAGAATACTATGCCTCCTTTTACATCCATTCACGTAAATATGTGTTAAATAGGCCGAATTAGTGGGCAGGTATATTTTTTTCGTACAGCTGTGGATGCTTTCATTGTTGATGTTGCCGAGCTTGTTCAAACATTGATCCCTTTTGTGTGTGGAGCACCATGGTTTTCCAACATGGCACTGGCTACAGTTTGCAACAATTTGGAAATTATAAGTGTACAAAAAATCCATAACAAACGCCCCTTTTTGGAAAGTTTTGTACCCCTGCATTTCGTGATTTCAACACCACCTGTTTTACTCATTGTCCACAAGATATCCCTGAGAAAAGCTTATTCATAAAGTTTGAGTTGATCCCGATCTTGTGGTTTTGTGTTATGAGCGATCGCTTGTTTCCCACGGTCCCATAGCCACTGTGTTGTAATTTCTGTCCGTTTACGGACAGAAAATACAAAATTGCGAATTTCTTACAAATACGCCCAGATTTGCAGGTAAGATTAGGTACACGTGGATTACTAAGGCTAACGGTTCAGATGATATGAAAATCTCGACTTTTTTAGGTAAGTCGGGGGATGAGATTGTGGATCACGAAATGCCCCTTTAATTTAACAGAAAATACAGTATCTTCAGAAATCAAATATCATTGCTTTAATTTTTAAACAAATACCTTTCATGACCCGTCAAAATTAAAAATAATTTTGCTTTAAGACTCAAGACTATCCCTTTAAGATAACTTCAGCAAGGCACAAATACTGTGAAAGCTTTAATTACTTAGAGGAAAGGAAATAGTCTCATGTTTAGCCAGGGCTAGTTGTTTATCGTTTAACTCGCCATCTGGAAATAAACATAAGAAAATTCAAAATCGTGACTGCACAGAGCCCTAACATGACTTCCGTCTCGCCACATTCTCAATAAGTGTTGCGCATATGGCATAATTATCACACCGATACTGTGTTGAAACATGATCAAGGGAAGGAGAGAGAAAGATGTAATAAAGGAACATAAGAAATCCCTGCATATTTTGATCTACATGCTTGATAATAGTTAAATAGAAAACAATGTCGATTTTTTGCACTGTCTATGCTGTCATATTCAGGAGTTTTTAAGTTTTGCAAATTAGTCCAATGGAATCACAAAATCAAACAACACAAAAAACCATCAAAACGTCAGATTTTTCATAATTTCTTAAAAAAACAATAAATAACAAAAAAAAACCCCAAAACAGCAAAAAAAAATGCTCAATTTCCCAAACTTACGAAAAATTATTCCGTATAACATCATACGCAGCATTACAAGTATGAATAGACTTATACAATGCATATTCACAGATATCAATTAAAATAATCAGTGAATTAATTTGTTCATCAATCCATTTGATAGGCCTAACTTAAGTTAATTTGTAAGGTCCCTATAATAATCCAAGCCACCCTTGGGCCACCCTTCCCATTGGTAAATTTTCAAAATATACACCGTAGTGCTATTACATGTCAATCAAAGTGTAATATGAGCAAGAACCAAGAGAAACCAGTAGTGTAATTTTAGCCAAATTTCAGCTCCCAAGCCTGCAAATTTCTCAAAATTTCAGTTACCAAGCCCTACTTTCGGAGAAAAAGTCCGTTCCCAAGCCCCAAATTGTGGAAATCAGGGCCGCACCTCCCTACCTGAAAAAAAGTTGAGTGCCCCCCCCCCCGGAGTTTTAATTTTAGCAGCCTGTTTTTGCCGTGTAAACGTCTCTTCACAAGAGATCTATCTCATTATATTTGGGATGTATATCATCTGGTACCATGTTAGAGGTCAGGTTGTGTACGAGTATGATCTACTCTAAACCTGTCATCAGAGACATTTTTTGTAAGAAAACTCTGAGGGGGGAGGTGGTTGCAACCCCCCTGTGATTTACCTGTAATACTGAACATCTCCTATAAATTTGGTACAAAGGATAGCTTAGAGTTCTTCTTTCTAAAAAAAATAAGAGATACCAACATTCCCATTTATGACCTTACTTGAAGCATATGTTGAGGAGGAAAGTATGGAAAATACTGAAGTTATAGGGGACGAAAAATTGAGATTTGCAATTTACTGATTCAAAAAACATTATCCACTCTGAGTAGGATATGCAAAAAAATGGTTATCCATGGGGAGGGGAAGTGGACTGGTTTGGGGTTTTGGGGATAGGGAGGCATGTTACGGGTATGGGGTGGGGTGGATGTTGCGGGGGGGGGGGGGCGGTGTGGGGGTGGAGGGGTTTGTTTTGTTAAGGAGGTGGGGGTGGTGTTTGCAGCGTGTGGGGGAGGGGTGGCTGTCGGGGAGGGGGTGGCTGTCGGGGATTGGGGGTGGGGTCTGTGGCAGGGGTTTGTTGGCATTGGTATGAACGTTCATCCTCCTTGAATGCTTTTGAGTTTATGCTTAAGCCAGATAGCCTAGCTTCCTCTCAAGGCTGTCTTGCTGCATGGTCCATAATCTTTTTCCCGTTGGAATGCGAAATAACGTATCAAAGTTGTGTACTATGATGATACAGAACCATGTCACACTTTGACTCCCATCCAGATGAAATGACCCATATTAAAGGAAAGGTTATTCATATTTATTTAAATTTATGTGTAAATTTATCATCTTCATTGGAATGAAAAGTGAAGTAATGCCTTAAATTAATACAGATAGGTTAATTAGTAGACTTAATGAAGAGCATTTTTGGAAGCATCAAGAGAACTGTATGCTCTAAAAGTTTTGTGTTGGAAGTTTTATCTATTGGTTGACGTTATAATCGAGTTTATAGAGGCCATGTTTTAACAAATGCAGAAATGAATAAATGGCTCCCATATTATTGGCATACCCTGGGTACTTTAATGAATGATGTAAGAATATTTTCATGTACGGTTATACATCAACACACACCTTTAACATAGCAGAAGTCTCGTTGGCTTCAATTTACCACGCATTGTATGTCAAAAAATGTCTTGTGGCGTACTACAAAAACCTAACACGACTATTAGAAAATATTATACTATGGTTCTGCTAATTTAATGAGATGTTACCAACAATCCAACAAACCATAAAATAATACTGAGTGTTGTGTTGAATGCAATATACCATACCATGTTTCATTGCAATGTATTTATCTGCGCACAGTGACCAGTTGTGTAAACAATTTGCAGACCTTCGGGTATCATTGTTACATATACGACCCTAGACAGATATGGCTAAATGTTGTTGCAATTAAAAGTTCTCGTCTCGTGGTGAAAACCAACTCATCCATGGTCACGGGTTACAGCTGGTCAGACACAAAAAAAGACAGAAATGAGGGTATTTTCGCAGTGTAAACAATCAAGTAGTATGTACTTATCTTTTGATGTGGGCTTGTTTATCGTTGGATTTGGATTTGATCTGAATCATTTTCGGATTTTTTTTGTTTTAAATAACAGGATTGGAGTTTAATGAAAAACTTCAGGTGTGCCTATTCTTCTGATATGCATCCCTGAGGTGGGGGAATAGGTTTTGTATATATTGGTTCATTTGGGGAAGAATGATGCGCTTTAGGTGCTTGGAACCCAAAAAAATGTTAAATTAGGGGACGAATGTGGATTAAAATGTGGCAAGGAGGGGGAACAGTTTTGATTTTCTGGAGAAAAAAAGACACCCCTGATATAGTAAAAAAAGACATTGATTTGATTTATGCAAGACAAGCTGGTTCTTAATGTGCAATAAAAATTACGGCACAGTCTTTTTCCCTCTTATTAATCCTGCTAGGTGGTCGTCCACTGCTATTACGATCACTACGATCAGGATATAGTATGGCTTTGATGGATATGGATAGCTTTCCTGGCAATTATCATTAATTATAGACCCGTAATTAGATTTACTTCCCCATTGACCAATGATAAAGCGCTACCCATTGGAGCGGTGCATCTGAGCATTCCAGGGACACGTCATAAATAGTTGTGTAAATATGAAATATGTGATAATTCCGTGATACGTGCAGGTGCGCTGTGTTGCAACGGCGGCGTTTACGGGGGCATTATTAACTTAGGACCCATGTCGTTGACACTGTGTTTACTCTCAAAATAAAATTGACCATGTGCAGTGCGGATTAAAAAAAAAGCGGGAAGAAATTGAGATCTGTCAATGATTTATGTGAATATTTTCTACGTATATGTGTCAAGTGGGAATTGAGTCTTAATCAAGTCTATGTGTATTCAACCCAGTGGACACTAGGTTTGGGAAGCATTAGAGGTTGACTCATATTTTTATCTGCTGTACATTATTATAAATTAAAATGTGCCAGAAAAACTTAATGGCTTTAAGGAAGTCACTTGAGATTGGTGCTTTTTTTTGCACTTTTCATAAAAAAAAAGTAATTTAAGAATTAATTTAGATTTAGAAATGTCAGTGTCTTTAAACAGTTGCAGAAATTTACTGGTATTTAATATTTATGTAGTAGATCTGTACTCATTATTAATGATAATAATTTGATTTGAAGTCTGTGAATTATTTAGCTGTTAAATCAGGAAGCTGCAGAATAGAGGTTGTGCCTGTTTTAATCGATTGGCTGGGAACAAAATAATCGAACAGGTGTCCTGTACCGTAATGCAATCCATTCAATTTAATGTTGCGTGCAACCTTGGGAATAATCTTGTTTTTGTATACCAATAATATGGTGCAATAACAGCGGTTCATGATTTGATCCAATTGAACAGAGTTCAGCATTACGGTTGATGACGACACAGGCACAACCTCTACTGTGCTCAGTTTCTTCTTCTCAAAAGTAACAAATTACCAAGTGGTGGTCATTATAGTACATTTAGTATCATATTTTTACTTGTATAACAAATATTCTGTTGATTTAGGTAAAATATTAAAACACATTTGCAGTGTAAGAACTGTTTCAAAAAGTTTAAAACCAAAATAATAAGATAGTATTTTAGTATGATAATTTTATTATATCTAAAGGCTGTCTAACAGAGAAATGTTTAAAGTCAGTAAAACCTTTGATTTCATGGCAAACAATTCCAATTTGCCATCATTGAATCTGTGGACAGTACAGGAAAAAGTGAAATTTGTCATCAACTGACAATAGACATGTAAAATCTGCAAGAAAATCAGGCTTATTATTTCATTCACTACTACAGAAGAAACTGTAAAGCAGCCTGGGCGTAACAGGGGTGGGTGTTCATGGAGGGCAAGCTCATCATTTCCCTGGTGTGTGTATAATTTTGGTCCCTTGTAAAATGTGCATACGGTCTTTTAAAAAAATGCCTTGAAAATCTGAAGGGGTGGGGAGGGCATTTTGGTGTGCATGCAATATTGAAACATCACACATTCTTCGTCTCATTTTTCTCTTTCCCTCTCACCCCTTACCTCACACTGCCCATCTTTTCCTTCACTTTTGCCTTTCCTTTTCTTGCTTTTCATGTATCCCAGTACCTTTAGCTTAATTTCTTGGTCAGACCCATCTGCCACCACCACCACCACCCTACTGCTCTGACCCAAAGACTTAATTGGTATTTGTTTTAGGCTTCCTTGTGTTAAGCAGTGTTAAAAGATAGGCCATCATATGGGAACATCATGACTTTTTAGGTGTGTTTTTTGTTTAAACCTCTTCTGATAACAAGTTTATTTTATCATTAGAACTTGCTGAAAGGCAATATGAGGACTAGTTGGCTGCAAGATGACCCACTTGACAGAATAAAGACCTGGTTTTGGACCTTGTGGCAAGCCACACTCAATGGTACATAAATAGCATTATAAAGTTTTTTTTTGTATTTTTACAGGGTGTGAGGACTGCGGACAGAGCCACATGGGGGATTGCCCAGTTCATGGACCCCTCTTGAGGGTCAGAGACAAAGTGATACCGAGCCGAGCCAGATTAACGTTACCGCACTACCTCGTCCTAAAGGAAATGGAACTACGCACAGGAAATCAACAAGGTAAGGAGAAAAGAACATGTTTTGTAGAACGAACACTTTATGCATTTTTAACAAATTAGTGTATTGATTCCTGGATGTGTGCATTCACATATATGAATGGAGGTATAAATCCCTAGTGTAAACCTTACCAGAAAACAAGGCTTGAAATATGCAGGGTCTGGGGGAAATTTACCCCTGTTAAAAGGTAAAATCCCCCTGGTTCTGAAACAAAACTGTATATGCGGAGTGCAACTGGACATTTTCTGTATAGACCAAGGGCAATAAAATGTTAAAAACACCCAAAATTGCTTCTGGATCTGAAATCCTTATTTCAAGCCCTGCCAGAGAACATGAAATTTCAAGTGGGATCTTTGGGTGAAAACTAATATCTGAATGATTGTGTTTTGAGTTAATGGGAAGGGAAATAGGGTAAGGTTCAACTTTTTTTGCTGGGAGATGTATGTGTCTTGTTAAGTTAATTCTATGTGATTATGAAAAAGGACTGAAAATATGTTCTTTGAAATTGTGTGTGTTTGTTTGTGTGTATACTTTAGGGGCGGATCCAGGATTTGAAAAACGTCAAAATTACCGGGGGGCTGAAGGCTGAAACTTGTCCAAAATGGGCTGATTTTGCAGGATTTTGCAGAATTACTGGGAGGCGCGCGCCCCCTCCGCCCCCTCCCTAGATCCGCGCCTGTACTTGGAAGAGGGGCTTGTGTGTGTATGCATGTGTATTTTTATGTGTTCACATGTGTTTTGTGTTATAAGTTATAAAGTATTGGATTTCAAAATCAATCAACATAAATAAATGACATATTGTGAGAGTCCTTTAATGCTGTGATTTAATATAATATAATTTGCATCATGTTGGAAGGTAAACAAGAAAGATAAGGATTTTGCCTTCGTAAAGGCACATCTTAATCTGAGAAAATCCATTTCATCTTTCAACTATCTTTTAGCAGAGAAGGTAAATGGACATACAAAACTCCAATTTCTGCTCTTAAAGGGATTTATTGGCATAAATCTATTGGCACATATATATAATGAAATATCCCTAAATAAGACGTACCAGATGTTTTTCATGGTCATTGGAGTATTCCTTGCGAAAAAAATCCAGATTATTCCGTCAAATGTCACGACTGTACTGCAATCATGGATGCTGCCATCTTTATTCCCTGTGCTATATTTACAACGCCACACGCAATACCGAAACAGAAGCCAGCGAAATATATCACGCTGGCTTCTGTTTCGGTATTGAGTGCGGCGTTGTAAATATAGCACAGGGAATAAAGATGGCAGCATCCATGATTGCAGTATCACAGTCGTGACATTTGACGGAATAATCTGGATTTTTTTCGCAAGGAATACTCCAATGACCATGAAAAACATCTGGTACGTCTTATTTAGGGATATTTCATTATATATATGTGCCGATAGATTTATGCCAATAAATCCCTTTAACTGTGGTATAATTGCTGAGAGGTAAATGTGTGAACTAGCGTAATATTGCCGCAATCCATGCATTCTTTCAACTGCTTGATCAGTGACCTGTATTGAAAACCATTAGAATTTAAAGTTTAATGGCCTATGATATGGAACAAATTCCCTTCCATGTTTGTATACCCACATTAACAATAGACTTATTCAACTTGTCTAGTAGCAAGACAGATTCCAATATGATAATGTAGGTCACCTATTAGGAGAGATCAGTGATCCGGTTGACGTAAATTTCAAGGTGAAACAACTTAAAAATGCAGTCCTCACTCTTTTATATAAAAAGAAATTAACTCAAAAGTGTATTTTGTGATCTGGCACCTTCATTTTTGTTAATTGTTGACTAGATATCGTTGAGAAAAGGTAATTTCCCAAATTTCGGTTGATTCTGATTAAATGCATTTTGATGTTATATGTATAAGCAAAATTATATGTGTATCGTAGCACTGTGTTGTAATTTCTGAAATGTTTTAGAAATCTAAGTCTTCATTTCCAAAAATGTAAAATAACATATTTCTTTATTGAATTTCTGCATAATATTAGGCAGTAAGTAGGTACATATGTACAATACTTACCAGTGGTTCAAATGATGTGATAATTTCAACTTTTTTTAGGTAAGTCGGGAGATGAGGCTGTGGATCACAAACTTCCCCTTATTATAGCAGTTCGTTTTGTGCAAGGATATCACTGATATAATAGTTTGGATGTAGATTTTCCTCATATAGAACTACTAGCTCAGGTCTGGCCCACTGTATGTTAAAAGTTATGAACCATTCAAGGTTGGTTAGTTATTTGGATTCAAAGGCATATTTGGCTTTGTTTCTATTTAATTAATTCATCATGCTCAATATGATAGTTTGTCAAAAACTTAATAATTAGGGAAGTAAATCTGGTGTAAGAAGGAGAAAAAAACCCAGGAGTACCCAAGAAAAGGTGCAAGCAGAGTGAGCATGGACTTGAAACCAATTGCCCGTAAAGCCACTGACTTAACTGGGGATTAGACCTGTTGAAGATCTGGTACAAACCCACTCTACTTGAACCAACCAAAAGTCTCCCTCAAAAGTACCAGCTCCTGCAAAATTACATGCATCAAGGGTGATACTTTTTGATATTGATTGTTTAAAGGCTGACTCGGATATATCCTGATGAGGGCGCACTCAATTTTCAAACAAACATGTTTTCTGCATATACATAATGCTTTTCCATATACTAATCACTGTGTGAAGTAACTAAGCTCATCAAATCAAAGTCCTTCATATAGAAAATCACAACTTTGTTATAAAATTCTGGATCCGTAATTTTTTTATAGGCCTACACGGTATCCTATGGCACTGTTATACTGTGCATAAATATTTACTTCATGAAAACGGAAATCTGATTCTTTTCTAACTTTGGAATTAAGCATTTTTTAGCTGATTATCTTTAGTTCTAGATGGCACTATTTTAATACTACACAAAAATTATTTTGAAAACCTCTGAGTCAGCATTTAAAAAAAGAAAAAACCTAAAAAATTAAAAAAAAAATTGAACTGGTCAATTTTCATGGGGGCATATATTTGTACTTTAACATTGTTTACAAAAAAAAAAGTTTTTCCGTGTCATCACTGGTAATTCATGTTTAATAGCTTATTCCCTTGGAGAAGATAAGGTCTTATATCTATATACATCCAGGCCAACCATGAAAAATACAAGAAGCTCACATTATCATCAAAGTTAGATTTTCACAAGGACATTCTAAGTGATGAAAGTAGTCAAAATCAACTCAATAAAACAATAGTTTGACATACCTAGTTCTTAACAGCCCTTAGAGATCATCAGATGCTGAAAGTCATCTGAGGGGCCATGTCGTTGGTTCTGCTTAAAAGAATCGCTTGCTGCACAGCCAATTTACAAGTGGGAGACCCTGAGAAGAATGAAGGGATCCCATTTTACACTTGAAAAATTTGGCATTGGTATGAAACAAGCACTGGTTCATGCCAAATACCTACTTGTAATTTGGTATATTTTTTCCCCATGAGCAAATGCTTTAAAAGTTAACGGTCAGTTATAGGTTGATGCTTAAAATTCCACATACTACATATACTATGTAGTTAAATCCTTCACTCACAGTGGTCAGAGGTGGATTTATGGGGCGAGGTGGTCCTGGAGCAGAAGTTGTAGACAAATCTTTACTATGCATGTCATGCCCCTTTTTTAAGGGCCATCGTCCGATTGCGAATAGCCTTGTCCCCAGAAGCATCAACAGGCACAATTGCCGATGTGGATCATGTGGTGAAACTTTACCGTGGAAGTCAAAATTTTACGTAAACTATGTTGATTATTTATTGTAATAAATAAAACTGACACCTTGTATTAATAAGTTAGCAACTTGATAGATGAAGTATGACTGCATACAAAGCAAAGCAGTGAGGTAAATATCTCGCTAGCAGTCCCTTTGAACATTTAAAACGGTCAAAAATTTTCCGTTTAAACAATTAAATGGAATTCGACAGCCTTAACCTGAAATAAGAGGCAAGAACTCCATTCTTCTACTACTACTTGCCTCCATTACTCATTATTTTAAAGGTCCATGGTCCGATCACTAATAGCTTTGTTCCCAGAACCCCAAATTTTATTCGGAAGTGGTCAAAATTTTGTTATCTGAAGAGCGCTACTATTTTTCTCATTTACCCTGTGAAATCTTACCTCTAAAGGATGTTTGGTTTGGATGTTATGAGCAAAAATATGCCCCATTTTGATTGACCAATATTAATTTTTACACAGTACTCTATGGGGATTACAAAATCATGTTTTTAGCGTTCACATCAAAACAGGTTGAAATAACGGCACAGTTTTCAGATGGGGTTTTGGGGTAAAAGCCATTCTATCAAGATGAAAACTTTATATAATTAAATTGGGTCGTCCCCCTTTAAAGTGATTTGTCTTTACAGTTTCTTGAATATCATTGACCAAACTGAACAGCCTGGTAATTTTGTTCTACGTGCTTCACAATCAAAGCTAGAGTGATATTCACAATGATAGTTTCTTGAAGGCTCCTTTAGTAATGCTAACGTATACAATCAAAAGTGGCATAGTGTTCACTGCCAAACATTTAGCTGCACAGTGCGTATTTGATGCAAAGCAATGCTCATGCTACACAGACAGACAGACAGACAGACAGACAGACAGACAGACAGACACACACAGACAGACACACACACAGACAGACAGACAGAAGTAAAGAGGGAAAAGAATACTGTGCAGTATTAATTCATTGAACATTTTGGCCATTCGCAGTCCTTTGGTAATTTGTGTTAAAAAATCATCAAATCTAGGAATACCAGACGTCAAGCAACTAAGCGGGAGGGGAAGAGAAATGAGTTGAGTACAGTCTAAACTCTTTAGAGGAGTTTTGGCTTATTGGGGTTCACTGCTAATTTGCACAACTTCAAATCAAATTGTATCCAAGTGTCTACATGCATTTAGCTATGTACACAATACATATTTGATGTTGATACAGTACATTAGCAGCCTGATACACCAGACAGACAGACAGAACAGAAGTAGAGAGTTTTTTTACAGTGTAACTCTACGGGGAATTCTGCTGATTAAGGTTCATTGGTAATTTGTAAGCATACACAGAGCTGGGAAGAAATTCAACTGCAATTACCTAGAACAGCCTGAAGGGTTGGAGGGGAAAATCACTTTTGGAAGCTCTGGAAGCCAAATGGCGTGTTATCGTTGCGCTCGCTCCGTGATCAGGTATGGTCTGTGTACACTTTATTTCATTGCAGAATCGGACGGTATATATTGAAATGGTTTGATGTGGACGGGTGCATGGTACATTGCCAGTGCCATTGAGGGATTAATACTAATAATAGTAGTAGGGTTGGCACATATGACAGTAGTTCACTGGCCTTGACAAAATTCTCAATTTAATGGAACGGTTGTATGAAAAGTTGTTTTCAATGCTTCGGTCTGGACGATTTTGCTGCTGCTGTTTTATATTGCAGTGGTGTGGCTATCAAAATTCAAAGGGATGATTAAGGAGATTGCATTGATCTTAAGGGACTCGAGATTTTGTGAGGATGTAAATTTCTTGTAGATCACCTACTGAATGTTTCAAAGGTTTATTGAACAAACAAGTAGAAAATCAGATCTGCCTTACAGTCGGGAAGCTGCGGGTTCAATCCTGGCATACTAAAGACTGAAAAAAATGGTACCTACTGTCTTTGGGTCAGGTGCTTGGCATTTGAAGTTAATTTGTGGACAGGCCTTGCATTTGGGAAAGATGTGTTCAATCAACTTATGGAGACAGACCTTGGATTGGGAAAACTTTGTTCACTCATCATATGGAGACAGGACAGACCTTGCATTTGGGAAAGCTGTGTTCAATCAACTTATGGAGACAGACCTCGGATTGGGAAAACTTTGTTCACTCATCATATGGAGATAGGACAGACCTTGCATTTAGGGAAAGATTTGGTCAATCCAATAAACAATATGGATATAGGCCTTGCTTTGGAAAAGCTGTGTTCAATCAACTTCAATTGGAGACAGACTTTGCATATGTGGAAAGATGTGGTTTATCAATCATTCTTAAACAGCTGTGAAAATGTAAGCAATTTCATTGGCTGATGCCGGGTTCAATTCGACAATTGAAACCAGGTAGTACGCGCTGCATGTTGATGTTATTTTTAGGTTGAAGCGCTCGCGTCATACCGCGTTTTGCTATGTTCACACGCGCCTGCCAACGTTGCGTCTCATTGCGTATGATCGTTGCGTTCAACGGGTTGTTCGATTGTTATCACTGGGTGGTGGCAGTCCTTTCTTGTTGTATTTAAGCCGTAAAGCATCGCGAAATTGGGTTAAAGATGACCTTAAATGATAAAGCTGTTTAAGAATGAGAATAAAGGTATGATTTTGGGAATCGGTACTCTCTTTAGGACGAATTGAACCCGACGACACCATTATTTTTGTGTGGAAGAACGGCTCCGGCCTCGTTCTTCCACTTAAAATAATGGTATCGCCTTGGGTTCCAATTCGTAATAAAGAGAGTACCGGTTCCCAAAATCATACCTTTATTCTCTAAATGGAGACAGACCTTGGATTTGAGAAGTACTGTATAGTAGTCAATCAAGTTGTGCAGAGGTACCTTAGATGGGGAAGGCTGTGGTAAAAAATTATTTTGTTCAGGTAATGGGAATTAACATTTTTTACTGGTTGGGGAACCTGGATTATATTTCAAAAAGAAAGCAAAATAAGATTTGTTAACCACACATTAGGCATATATTTATGTTTGAGATTTTGCCATCTATGTGAAATTGGATTTGTAATGGGCTGAAGGCTAAAGACCACAAAAGGAGTGATTAGTGACCAGTTTATAATGGAACGTAGCCGGGGCTTGTGATTAGCATGGGGAAAGGGGTCAAGAATCGCTTTTCTGGAGTCCAAGACATATTCATGTTCAAACAGGTACAATCCCTTAAGAGAATGTGACTCTTGGAGGAACAAACATAATCAATATTCTACATAATTTTGAGCATTGCAAGCCTTCCCCTCAATTTTCCTTGTAAATGATGGTGAAATGATTGCAAAGCGATGAGGAACTCAGATGACTTTATGGTTTGTGTTGAATTATTCGAGGGAATTGTGACCACATGGTTGCAGCACCCCAAGTTCACCGGGATGATTATTGGTCGATTTGTGAATCCCCTAGGATGTGTAGGAAAAAAAAAAAAAAAAAAAAACAGCCTTTCAGCCCCCGGTAATTTTGACGTTTTTCAAATCCTGGATCCGCCCCTGCATATGGGGAAAGATGTGGTCTATCAATCAATGGACCTTGGATTTGAGAAGTGCTGTATAGTACTAGTAGTCAATCAAGTTGTGCAGAGGTACCTAATGGGGAAGGCTGTTGTAAAAAAAAATATTCTGTTCAGGTAGTGGGAATTAACATTTTTTGCTGGATAGGGAACCTGGATTATATTTCAAAAAGAAAGCAAAATAAGATTTGGTAACTACACATTAGGCATATATTTATGTATGAGATTTTGCCATCTATGTGAAATTGGATTTGTAATGGGCTGAAGGCTAAAGACCACAAAAGGAGTGATTAGTGACCAGTATAATGGAAGTAGACCTGGGGCTTGTGATTAGCATGGGGAAAGGGGTCAAGAATCGCTTTTCTGGAGTCCAAGACATATTCATGTTCAAACAGGTACAATCCCTTTAGAGAATGTGACTCTTGGAGGAACAAACATAATCAATATTCTACATAATTTTGACCATTGAAAGCCTTCCCCTCAATTTTCCTTGTAAATGATGGTGAAATGATTGCAAAGCGATGAGGAACTCAGATGACTTTATGGTTTGTGTTGAATTCTTCAAGGGAATTGTGACCACATGGTTGCAGTACCCCAAGTTCACTGGGATGATTATTGGTCGATTCGTGAATCCCCTAGGATGTGTAGGAGGTAATGTATGGTGGTATTTTTTGCACAAAAAGTCCGCTCTAGGTGCGCTCCAGGTGCACTCAGGTATGGTGGTATACTATGGAGTCCAGGGTGCGCTTGGGTTTTATGCAACGTACTAAACTAAAAAAATTATCTTTTCTACCCTTTTCTACTCTTTTACGGAATAAACGTCAATACTAATAATGCAGTTTATTCCGTTATAAGACAAGTATCTAGTGCTAAAACCCGATCGCACTCCGAGTGCACCCTGAGCGCACCCCGAGTGCACTATCGCACCCTGATCACACCCCAAGCGCACCCTGAGCGCACCTAGAGTGCACCTAGAGAGCACCTAGAGCGGACTTTTTGTGCTAAAATACCACCATAGTAATGATCGGGCAAACTCAAGAGGTTTCTCACAGGAAAATCCCCTGGTGGTGTCCATAAGGGAAATATCCCCAAGTTAATATTTGGGAATTTAAAGCGGCACTGGCACACTTTCACAAAATATGAAATTTCTTCAATTTGCTCCCAAATGATAGTCTAGGCCATTGGAAGAACAGAGATATACTTTACACATAAAAATAACATACCCAAAACAGATAGGGACATTGATATGAGGATAAAGACATCCAGGTAATTCATAGGCCAACTTTTAAGTTTTCCATAACTTTAATCCACAAATGTGTATATTACATGAATATTTTGACTCGTACTCACTGATATTAAAACCACAAAGGTTATAGACCGGTCAAACAAGCGTGAGAAACATGCATACGGAGTGCGTGTTCTTGTGTTAAAAGCCATTTTCGTCGTCTGCTGAATTTAACGTCGCCGGCGACGTTAAATTATAATATCATTCTGTTTACCCATAAGGAAGCTGATTTGGTCTTAATCATTTCGGGTGAGGGCTTTTGTATATAAAAGCTTTACAACCATGCAAAAATATCGATTTTGAAAAATCTTGAGGGCGCACTATTTTTCAAATGTGCTAGTGTCTCTTTAAAACCCTTGAAGGGTTGTCTCCCATGTGGACATGACTCACTATGAGTTACAATATGCTCATCCACCAAAGACACAGTTCAGTGGGTTGTACTTGTGCATACATTGACATGAACTGACCTTGTGTGATCTGGGTATCATATAGCATACCCAAAAACCAGAGGGTGTATTTTCTAAATACATTAGTGAATGAAAGCTACTGAACTGTGCCAAGGGAATTGAGGTTTTACTAGCTCATAGTGACTTATGCAAGCGGAACAAATGGGTTATTTTAATGGTAGTTTGTCGAAATTTATATAAAGGTCTATCTGATAACTATACTCCTTTCCAGCTATATCATTTTATATGTAATATGCCTCTGGTGCTTGAGTGAGGGACATTGTGTGGGTACTTATTTATAGCCTATGGCATCATTGATAAACTGATGAATTAAACCAGTGGACTGCTACTTATGCAATATGCATGTACAGGTAATGCACAAGATTTTAAACATTTCACCTCTTAAAATTTGAGAAACTGTGCTTTGAAAGTTCAGCAATTATTTTGATTATGCTATATATCATGTGAAAAGTAAAAATCCATGTCTTGCATGTACAGTTGAGTCATTAGGAGCAATTCTATGAGCGTGGAGAGCAGAGCACCATTTCTCAGTAAATTTGTCTTCTGTGAAGGTTAATGAACAAATTTAGCGGGGGTGCCCCTCCTGAAAGTGGGCAGAATCCAGGAGGGGGAAAATTCATAATACAGGGGTCAAAAATGAAAAATACTGTAAAAAGGTAGCCAAAGTTTTTGTCTTGTTACTGTTAGGAGGATTAAAAAAGGTATAGTTTGTACTATGTATGGTAATGGGCATATAAGACAAAAATCGTCAAATGTCAAGGTCATCACCAAAGGTTAAATCTTTAATATTGCTCTGATTTCTTTAAAAATGGACTCATATTATTCATCTTAAAATATTAAAATAAGATGTAATTATTTTTTCAATTAAAGAAGTGGTTTGAACAAAACGTGCATTGCAACAACAGCAAACCATCTTGAGGATAAAACTTGTACACTTCAAAAGAAAATCAAATCTGGGAGATAAAAATTGGCAATTTGACTTCTGTGTGATCACTGTGAGCATAAAGCTCAATCTTGTACTCTTGAAAGGAGTCTAACTTTAAACCTGGCTTAAAACTTTAAACCTGGCTTAAAACTTTAAACCTGGGTTTAAACCAGGGTAAGTCCATCATGAATGGACCTTTTTCTTTCAACATACCCTGAAAACAGAGGGTGTTTTGAACTAATCCCATAATGCATTGCAATATGCCTGTACTGCACTGTACTAAACATGTCAGTACTTAGGGATAAAAAGTGGTAAAGAAGTTAAAGAACCACAAGCCATTGTGTAATCATACTGAAATTACCTAAGTACTAGCACTTTGTGGGCTAAAATTAGTGTAAAAGTCAGGGTTTTTGTTTGTTAAGATTAGGATTTTTGTAGGATCACATGATCGTATTCAGGTGATATTTTCCAAAACTGGTGCATTGTGGGATGGATTCAATACACTCTCTGCCCTGAATGTGTGATGTAACATGTAAGATTCAGGTGAGGAATGTGTTTCATCTGTTATTTCACACTTTTAGAGTATTTTGAAAGAAAAAAAAGGTCCACCCTGACTTAAACCTGGGTTTAAAGTTAGGAATCAATTTGAGATTACAGCCATAGTGAATATTAGGATTATCACAGTATTTATGATCTGTAATTTAACACATGTAGCCTTTAGTATTTTGCAGAAAAAATGAAAAAGAAAGAAAAAAAAGTCCAAGAAAAAACATGAGCAGACCTTGTGATCCGCTTCATGGGGCAATTACAACGCGATTGAGACAACTTGCAATTGATTTTTGTCAACCGGTCGTGAAAATATCGCATATCACTTGCAGCGTGCGGCCGTACTGCCATTTGTCAAGACGGCGAAATGTAATCCGGCATGCAATACAAGCAGGCTTTATATTATTACACGGGCAGTCTGAATCTGGTATGGCTAGCCTGTGTATGTGCGTGCGTATGTTAGCTGCCAGCGCAACTGAAATAAAAAATTAAGTGGGTGACAACGCAAGTCCGGCTGTGGGTAAGCAAGTTTGGGTTTTAACCCCTTGGGTGCTACCTGACTATTTTTTTCTAAGCACTATTTTGATTGGCTACCTGGACAGTAAAATTATGTTATGAGCAAATCAGAGATACTGTAAAATTGGTGGTATGATTATGCAAAGATGGTACTATTTTGATTGGTTACTCAGAGGTCCATTTCATGTTATGTCCTGCAATGGGCCAATCAGACAGACTGTATTATAGGTGGTCATTCTCAGGGAGTTAATTTAACTTTAGTATTCTGATTTGGTTCAATTTCCAGAATCATTGGTATGTGATTTCTGCTTTTATGGGCATCTTGGATTGCCTAACACACAAAATGTATCGGCCCAATCTGTGTGTATTTTTTTCATTTAACTGTGACACGTGAACCTAGAGTAACCCCTTTTAAATTTGTTCATTACATTACTGGCCTAATGTCCAGAGTCAAATTCGTGCGGGTACGTGACTTTGCGAGCAACGCAAGCTGCTCTTGTTTCGGTATTTTGTTTCTTGCATTAACCTTGTTTATCACATGAATGCAAGACTATCATGGTTAGCTAATATTGCTGGACTGAGTTACGGAAATGTTAACACAATCACACATATACCCACACACACGCAGCGCTATGGAAAAATTATTGCTCCAAATGTGCTGGTGAAATTACCATTTTGTCAGCGGTCGGCTGTGGTCACAGAAGAGAGGAGGGGGCCTCTAGCTCGATGCTTAGTCTGTCAAAAGCTAATGAGAGAATGGGGCCTGGATCGTTTTTTGTTGATTGGTCATGTGACAGTAAGATCTGTATGATGACGTGGCAGTGCGTCATTTGACGGATATGTCCAAATAGAATCGGGACAGTGTCTGGGGGGAGGTAGTGTGGACTAGTGTTTTGTCATATGTGATTAACTAATCTTGTCTTGGACATGGACTGCCCATATGAACTGTCATGTCAAGTTTAGTGAATTTGGGCTAGGAAAATTTGATCTAAATCATGGACACTGTTGATGAATTTCTTGTTAAATTGTTGTCTTACATCCAGGTATGTGTTCAATTATCGTAGATCTGTCAAGTTTAATTTTGACCTAAAGTCGGTTGAAGTAATGTGGATTAGGAGTTTCCCCATAGGGAAAAATTAGTTTATGACTTTCCCATTTCCCCATTTTCTGAGGTTGGTCATCTTTGTCCATGGTTTTTCCACTGAATTGAATATGATTTTATACAATCTCTTGAAAAATGTCCTTTTATATTTGTAATACCAAAAAGAACCTAGTAAATTTTATTTCACAGGACAGGCTTTTTCTTGGGCAAGAAAAGATCCTCTGTACACCTGGTAAATTTTCCTCCTCTATTTCGAATTGCCGACCGTCTTGAACATTTGCTCGTTTTATTATAAGATTTGGATTGTACATTGAGGGGTTGATAGACAATGGCTACCATTTTTGAAGAAAACAATATTATGTTCACACCTTTCTCGCACTTTGTACTCATTATTTTCTTGTGTCTTCTGCTTTCAAATAACTTGTACAGAAATTCCATAACTATACACGACATTAGCAAATTCCCTATCTTCAAATATACTCAAGTTCTCTTCTAATTTACAGTTGGCATTCTGTACACCCCATTCGGAGTCTTATCGACTTCATGACAACATAGGTGCTTGGTGCCAGTAGTGCTGATGGTGGCAGTGGTGGTAATACTAGTGAGGGGAATGTTGTGATTTTCCTCTGGTCAGTTTTGGTTTTAATTTTTTTTAAACCGAACGTCCTGAGGGGATTTAACGTTAACAAACAGAAGATAAAGAATAGAAGACGGCGATGACGGTGAATACATATGTTAGCAAGATACTCGTCTAACAACACTTTTGGCTTAATTAATTGACTATTCCCGCTGCATGCAGTGATAACAGTTACGGATTATAACTCGCGTATTTGGGTCAGAAGGTAAGAGAGAAGAGGTCAGTGTTGAACAACTGTTTGTGCTGTCGGTGGCCATGTCCTTTTATCAAATGTAAAAAATAAGAAATGTATTTCAATACGTTAGAAAAAAATACGAGCAGTATTTTGTTTGCAATTTCTGTTCGGTAATCTCTCCGTCCTACTCTTTGAATAACACTCTTGGCACAGTCCCTTCCTGTGGGAAAGGCGTAGGAGTGTAACTATATGATTTCAACTTGAGGGTAACTTGGAGCAAATTTATCATTAGAGGAGGGGGCATACTGAGCTAAAATAACCTCATCCCTAAGTGCAAAGTTCAGTGAGCTGTACATGGGTACTGACCTACTCTGAATCATGCTTAAAAACCAGGTGGTGTTTACAGTGGTTAAACGATCATTACTGAACTCTGCCACAGGAGTTGAGACTATAAAATGGTAAGATTGTTAACTCGTAGGGGAAACAGAACCCAGGGTGGGGGAGATTGTTCTGATTAAGTTTGATCTTTCAACAGTTACAGGGATAGTTCACCATTTCATTGGTGTCTGCATGGACCAAATATTTTAAGATCTTGCATGTGATTATCATGTGATATCCATGATGTAGACTTGTGCTAGCCATGCGTGTAACATTTATGCATGTCATGGTCATGCATGTAATATTTAAAGTTCTAGTTTACCATTTCTTTGGAGTCTGCATTACAGACTTTTGGAGATTGAGCTGGTGATAATAGTTTAGAATATGTTTGATACACATCTGCTGGGATTGATCGTGAAGGGCTCTCATGTGATGATCATGTGATGATCATGTGATGATCATGTGATGATCATGTGATATCCATGATGTAGACTTGTGCTAGCCATGCGTGTAACATTTAAAGTTCTAGTTTGCCATTTCATTGGATTCTGCTTCAGTAGCTCAAAAAAAAAATCAAGCTTTGGATTCTTTTAGCTGAGTGGGGTGCAAAGGTCTTGCGGTCCAAGGTAATGCATAATGAGAAATTGATGTTTTAATTAGGGCCATTTTGTACATAAACAAATGGCAATTTATTTGGTGGTGTGCAACCATAGCAGTTCATATTTCACAAACACATTGTCATATAACTGCCTTTAACCCTATTTGGATATTTGATCTCCCCCCCCCCATTGAAATATAAATAATTTTGACCATCCTGTATTTACCACCATGTAGACATTAGGTGACTGTTTTCAAAACATTCTAAAAGCCCATCCTTGTCATATTAAATTCATGTCTATTTTGACCCACACTTGTGAATGTTAAAAATGACCAGGGTATATCAAAATAATGCAACAAAAATCTAGCTTCTTCATTACACCCTGCATAATTTGTACACACCCTGTATACTGTCCTCATCTTCTGCATATATAGCATTCTTGCCATGCCAAATAAGCTTTCAAAAATCTATACTTTGATCCATTTAAACTGCATTTAAGAAATTAAGAGTTATGTTTAAGTGAATCAAATTGGCTGATTTTTTTCTCATTTTATAGTATGGTACACTTTTTATGACAAATTCATGACTTATGACCATTTCCAACAAGTCAAACTCATGCAAGATGGGTTATATTATTAGCCTCTATTTTGATACCGATTTGTAACTTATTTCCACAAAATTAGCATAAAGTTCAAAATGAACTTTTTAATGTGTGTATTTCATATTGAAATATGCTAGCTATCAAGGTTAACTAAGTGGCCTGTTCCGATCGTCTTTGGGACCCCCCTGATTTACCCGGAAGTAGTATCGATTTTGATATCATATGAAAGGCCGTATTTTTCTCATTGTCGTCCTGAAATTTGAGCCCTCAAATCCATTTCATTCCCAAGATATAAACAAAAAACCACCGTTTTAGTGGTTAACCATCAATATATAGCACAGTATTGAATAGGGCTTTGCAACATGCATTATTGCGTCTACCATCAAAACCGCAAGTGTGTTTCCCACGGTACTTGATGGGGTGCATGTGCAAGTGCCGGGCTCTCATATCAAGTAGAGAACACAATACACATAAATCGGAACAACCACCTTTAAAATATAGGCATTAAAAGCTTTAAGTCATTGAAATTTGCTGATTTTTTTCTTATTTTATGATATATTGCACTTTTTATGACCATTTCCAACAAGTCAAACTCATTGCAAGGTGTGTTATCATAAGAAAACTTTATAAATAATTAAAATCAAAAGAAGTAATTTTCTAAAATAATGGACAATCCATCTTAGTGGTTATCAACCTTTGTTTGATAAAACTAATTGATTTGTGACTTATTCCCACAAAATCAGCATTAATTGCAAATTCACTTTTTGACATGTATTACATTATTGAAGTGCTCAAACTGTAAGGTTTAAACATTGTAATCATTGCTCCTTGGATTGGTCTTTTAAGATCAATATTCCTTCAGAATTTGTTTTCTATAAGGAGAAAATCTTAAGGGAATAAATAACATGGGGTGGGGGGAATGATTGAATAACCTTTTTTTTAAAAAAAACATAGCATTCCTGTACTACATAGACAAAATGTAAAACAAAAGCACCATTACTTTTAATAAACCCCAAAGCTCCAGAAATGGACAGTCTTAAATTGCACCCGTCAAACTCATGTACTCTCTCATTGATAAAGTAAGAAATAGAGGGCATATTCACTATATCCCATATTGCACTGGGGTTATATCACATGACCTCACTGATTGTCATGCACACAAGCATGTGACTGAATATGTTCTTGGTGTGCACAAAAAGTACCAATTCTCAAGCATTTCTTGAAAGGATTGTTGAAATTCTTAGGTTTTAAAGGTCTGTCATGAGATTTTTAATGTCTTTTTGTGTTTGAATTCAAGGTGGTCACATTTTTGATTGAATTGGGTTTGCCACTTTGTTTTGCTGTACAAAGCATTTTTGTGTATTGCACCAGCTCAATATAAGATGCTGCATGTGAGTTAAACACACATTGGAAAGAATTTTGAATTGTGCCACCACCCTATGAATTCAGCTGCCTCAATGGAATAAACTGCATGTTGAAGGAATCTGGTGGCGATACAATTCATCCCCATACATCTTATATTTCTTCAAATGAGAAATGATTTAGCCAATCTAAATATGATGTAAGTTGATATATGTGAAAGTTTATCAATGATACCAAAATCTTAGTTTGATAGGAATCTTAGTTTGTATTTTGCCTCTGTTAATATTGATTGTATTATTATGAATTGTAATATTTTAAGGTTATATTTGTTAGTAGTCTTTGTATATTTTAAATAACTGTATTTTGATGTTTTTTATATGTGAACCCTGGGCCTCGGGGAAGAACAGAGGCTATATGTATTGTCACTGACTGAGTGTCCAAGGTTAAAGAAAAAATAAACAAACTCATGAATGCAAACTTCAGTGTCCCTTTAAAACTTGTACTCCTTTGTATATGATTGTATTGGTGCCGAATAAAACAAATGCAGTGCAATGCATTATGGGATATGGCACAAAGCTCCTTTGGGCCAAACCAGTGACAAATGGGTTGAGTTAGTAAGACAACAGCTACAATTACCATGACGATGTTTTTGGTTGAGCAGAAGTAGTATCTAGTGTGTGGAAATTCGACTAGACAGCCGACACAACATCAATGGGAGTTATGTCCTGCGTCTTCCAGGTCGTTTCTATTCCTGACTTTGGGAGATGCTATTTCTGTGTTAACTTTTTTTCCTTAGTGCTGGTGTGTGGCTGGCCAGTCATACAGTGATCAGTGAGAGCTAAAAGCTCGCTATCGGTCTGCATACTTACTATAACTCTCGGTCGTAATTCCTTTTCTCTGCATCAAAACTACGGTCCGTGATGACCGGGGGGGGCACTCACATATAAAATGGATATGGGTTTGGAAGGTTGCCGCTTCCACACCGGGGCTTCGTGACAGAGACTCCCAAACAATAGGGATCTTTGTTGAGAGACAGATTGCCCCAAAATAGGTTTTTTTTCGAGGTGACATAATTTGCAAAATTGGTCAAAAAAATGGGGTCATTGGGTTACAATGATGCTGAAAATGTGGTCTTAAACAGCCTAACATACGCATCACCTCAAAAGTGGGAGCGCCCGCCAGCCTTATTTTCCGACAGGACAGAACAATGACCACGGCACTTGAATACATAGATCGCATTACGCGCAGCAACTCTATGACCTTGCATGGTTTGTGTATCCCTACGGAAGAGGTCAAGTTCAAGATGGCATACCCTTATGTTGTTGTTGCTGTTGAGATTTTGGTATCCTTTGATTTGTACTAACTCAGTGGTGTAACTGTAATGGTATATAAACGATTCAGTTTAGGGAATCACCACTGTTAAGATACTATTCAACCCAGGCAGCATCCTTGAATCATTTTGTATCCAAAGGGTGACTTTAGATTTGTTTAGTGCTAAAATTGTTGCATGTACTTGCTTGTGTTATTATACCAGCAATGATACTGCCATCACCAAGAATTTCTTGTTGCTCTTACCTATCTGAAGTAAAATGCACCTAAAATATAGCGTGTGTTGGTCCAGTGAAAAGGGCAGGACTCATCGATAATTAAACCGTTATATGGCATGAGTTCGCCTGGTTTGTGGCCATCGTGTTTGTGGCCCTTAGGGCAGATGCTTCGTCGCATTGCTTTCTTTTGACCATAGCGATAATGTTGTACTGTTAGACCCTAATAGGGTGCTTATAGGGTGTGCGTCTAGCCCGCATTCCACCTAGATGAAGCCAAATGATTGTGGACGATTTGTTATGGCAGTGGTAATCGTGCCTTGAGCAACCCATAGAGTCAGATATGAAGCATGTTATAAATTGGACATTTTTATTATTATTATTAAAAATAGGGCAAATATGTCCGGTCATTAAAATGTTGTTATGCCTATTTACAAATTGCCAGCCAGCCCGATAAATGCCATGGTATAGCCCGTGCCATGTCATGCTTTCCAGAACTTGCAAAGACCAATGAATCTCAACAAAATCCCATCACGCACTGAGCGAGAAAAATTCACCAAGTCCCTCCCACCGGATGTAGCAATTGCATCATCAACTGTGACCACAATGTGTCACAAAATCACTGACAGTCCATCGACACCGTCGTAGCGTGCATCCTGGTGCATGGGACGGGTGTCCAAAGGACCCTGGTTTGAGACCAACACAAATTTCCGACTTTTCTTCTTCCCTAATTCCTTCACTCCCTCCCGTATGGTAGCTTTAAGGTACACCCAGTTCAACTACTGGTGTACATACCGAGTTCCTTGGGGGAGGCACTGGTCACATCTGGCCAATTTGGCCTGTGTTCCCATCTGACCTTTGGTCCCCCTCCTTATCAGACTTGTCCCCCTCTTGTGTTGAATACCCACTGAATTTCTAGACAAAGACTGAAAAAAGACATGGACACCAGTAACTGGCTGATAGAAAATAATGTTTTATCCTGAAGCTTGAAATTAAGCAGGACTGAGATTAATTTTTCCCCCTGCTAAAAAAATTAGGCAAAATGCTCATGTTCTGAACAGAACTGCATGTTTGTATGGACCAGGGCAAATAAATGTTAAAACCCCAAAATTTGCTCCTTAATGTGTAATGTTTTTTATTGTTGGTGTAGTTTCCTTTTGTTGTATTTTACATGTGTTGTATAAAGCAGCCCTATGGGTTCTGGCAAAGACAAAAAAAAAAAAAATTTTTTTTTTGCTCCTGGATCTGAAATCCTTATTTCAACCCTGTTTATTATCACACCCAAACGGTTTGTACTATACTTAAAATTATTTATCAAGTCTCTCTCTCCCCCCCATTGTGAAGTCCCCCAAATATGACCCCCCCCCCCAAATCTGATCCTATCTTCATAAGGGGAACGGCAGCATGTCCCAGCAATGCTCCCGTCCCACTGAAATTAGACTAGATAACCCTGCCAAAAAAAATATGGTGTATTAATTTACTGATTTGGTGTACAGTGGAGCAACTAATACAAATGTTTCTGTAAGTGTAACTATTGTTGGAGAAAAAAGAATGGTAGAGTGACCAAAAACTAGCCATAGTATTCTGTAGTGTTCCCAGTAGTTGAGCACAGCTAAGTCACTCAGTCCCCGTTATCTGAGCTTTTCCCAGTTGGTCCGACCGTGGGCTAATAATGAATACACGACCAGGCGCGATCTCCCAATTGGTGTGCAGCGGGCCGTGTGATGGTGTGGCTGAGTATTCATGAGGCATAAAACCTTTGACTTAGTCTTTCAGGTGTCTCTGACCCGAGGAGATGAATTGGATTCAACGTTCTTATTTCGTCCTTTTTTTCGTTTATTTTTTTTTGGTCTCGGTCGCTTCGCTTAAAGAGATAGTTGGGCGCTTTTTCAATGCAGCTATGACTTTTTGTTTTAAGCGAAGAGTGTCCATTTACTTAGATTCTTTTATTGAAAAACTCCATGATTGTTACAGAAAAATGTTTTGAGATTGTTTTAATTGTATCTTCACTCTAGGTTTATGTTTGAATGACACCGATTTGAACATTATTTTGTTCTGCAGCGCATCGTGGATACTATTTATGATTGTGAAATTTTGAAAGAAATGACTTGTTCATCCTGGAAACTTCAATGACTTGACTATGAGAAAATTAAATTCTGATTCTCTTCAAAATTTGTATGTTAACTGAATTGATTGTGAAAAATGGAATCCCTATCATATTTATTTGGATTTATTAATCATGATATCTAACACACTACTACTAAACCTACTAAACCCAAAGTTTTAAATCAGTTTTTTTCCCGTCAACGGGGTGGCCGGCATTCACCCTCAATTTTTGCAGCCAACCGCCCCTACCTCCTTCCTTCCATATCACCCGGATGCATGCATCCTCCATCCTCAACCCAATCCTCCTCCACTTGTTTCTTTTCTTTTCTTCTTCCATTCTTCTTTGGACGTCCCCCTCCTCCTCAAACCGCTTCACCTCGAACTCAAAAGCCTTCTTAAGGCATGCTCGTCAGCCTTCCTCAACACATGCCCATACCACTCACTACTCGCCGTCCGCCAACCCTGTCACTGCCCTCTTCCAACCTCATCTGCATCAAGTCCTCGTCCTCATCCTATCCATCAACTTCACACCACACATGGCTCTCATCATTGCTCTCTCTGTCTCTCAAAATCCCCCTCCATTTTCGCTCCGACACCACGTCTCACTCCCCCATACAGCATCACTGATCTCACAGCAGCTCTTTTACCCATTTAACACCATTTCCTTTCATCTTCAAAGTGATATCTTTTCCCCTTGCCACAACTCCCCACATCCCTAACTTCCGTCACGCCAGCCCATACCTCACTCTACTCTCGCTGTCACAGCCACCTCACATCCACCACCCCCCACTAACCTAGTCCCCTAGGTATGTGAACTCCCCCACAGACTCCACCTTATCACACAACTGTTTCTCTCCTCCCTGTTCCACCCATCCCGCCGCTCCCTTCTCAACATTTTTCTACACACATAAGATCTCTTGCCAAACTAGGGTCACTCTCTTCACTCTTTGTGCATCTCCCATGGATCCCTTTCCCACATTTTCTCACACCACACTGATTTGATTTTACTCTCTTCCCACATGCCCCACATGTCTACCCTTACCGCTACCCACCGTCCCCTCTCTGCCCCACTCACAGCACTTTGGTGATGCTAATGTTCGGGAACTGTTGTTTGATTCTTGAAAAAGAGGCAATAGGATTTGAGGACCCTGTTCCGACTCCTGGTGCATTTCTTTTACTCTGGACTATTGAGTAATGGCCTCAAATGGTGGTTATTATATTACTGATGGGGTCCTATTAGGGTGCAATGGCCTGGTGTTTGAGTCTGTGAAAGCCAAGATGGCTAAAATAACAATTTTAGTCAATTATTTGACTTATTACTTTTTCCCATTAGGATGGCTTTTTATAGTGTAATTCATGGGTTATTTCCTCTGTGTAAACTGTAATAATTGGCGCAAGAACTAGTCTAGTACCAAGACTTCATGAGGAATGAGCAGAGCTTTGTCCAGTCATGTTAATATAATAACCTATTTGAAGTCTTGGATGCGAGACTAGTCAAATGAAATGTTGTATCATAGTGTTCCATAGGGGCCCTGTGTTTGGTACTTTCTGCCCATTTACAGACCAAAAAAAATATTGTGATTCTTCTTGGTAGAGATTATCGAGGTCTGAACATTCAGATTAGGCACTACCATGTATGATACAATCTGTCTGATTGGCTCATTACATGACACAATATGAAAAAAAGATAGGGCCGCCTCTGTATAGCCAATCAAAATAGTGCTTCTATATCTCTGGTGTAAACCATACCACCATTCTATAGTGTCTCTGATTAGTTCATTATATGTATGCACCTCACATGACCAATAATCAAAATAGTCTTGGATTCGATATACTATATATGCCAAGTAGTGCCCATGGATTAAATGTTCAGTTGATACAAATCCAAGTTTTGTCAGGTAAGTTGGGATAACGAAATCCCCTTTAAAACTCTCTTGCATCTCATCCATACGTCTGAATTCTGCAGGAAATCTATTTCCCTAATGCCATGAAACGCTTGGCTACTTCTTTAGCGTTCTCAACAGTCCGAGATTAATCATGCTTTTATTCATCGTTGTTATTCGCTTTGCCCGGTGTAACACCAATCGTCCTTAAGGAATGTCTGTCTTACCTTTTCTGGAGTTGTTCTAATTTTGGCCGTTTTTTTCCCCAGCCCTATATCGGTCTCTATTTCCTGTCGTGGCTCCTTCCCCCTGGCAGGGTCTATGACAGTTTTGTTGCTGGCTTCATTACGTTCTTATGATTTGGAGTTGCATTGAACTTTGCCTAAGATTGATTTATGCAGAAGTCAAGTAAAATCTTGAAGCTATTCCCAAGGTCACTATTACATTCTTCTAATCTAGGCACTTGTTTCAGGGACAAGTCAAACTTAAGGGACTCGCAGGTTATTCCCGCATGTCTGGTGTGGTGGTGGTTTGGTGTGGGGAGGGTGTGGATTAATCTTAGATGATTATTGCCAAGAAAATACAGGAGGGTTAAATAGGAGATGACACTTTGGACTGAACACTGTTCGCGCGGGAAACATCCAGTGTACGACCCCTAAACTGGGATGGACCTTCGGTGCAATCGAGGGCGCTATAAATATAGCGAGTCTTGCATGCAAAGTTTGTTACTGTCAAGGTTACAAACGGTGAACACGATACTCTATACAAACCGTGATGTACTAAATACAGGAAGACCGTAGAATTTGTTTTGTATGGGCACAACTTGTATTTGCCATGCCATATTGAGGGGTAAAGGAGCCAAAGACGACAGGCGCTAAGTGTCAACCCTGGAAATCCTGCACTCTTTTTAGGTTGTCGTTAAATTGGAAAGACTTTATGGGCAGCGTGAATTTGTGTTTGTGTGTGTGTGTGGTGTGAATTGTGTGTGTGTGTTCTGTGGGGTGTGGTGTGTTGTGTTCAAACTTTGGTATACCTTCTGTAAAATGGTTGTCTTGCTTTTTTAAGTGCAGTGTGGACAAGTTCACATACTTGGTATGATGCTTATACATGGAGAAAGGGGCCTTATTGGGGTCACAGATTGAGGTCACAAAGGTCATTCAGTGGGTCATTATTTGATTAATGTTGTATAACACTTTTGGGTTGAAATGTTGTCGAACTTTGTGTCAGCAACATGATGTTTAAGTTCCCTACGCTGGTATGCTTATAATTACATTGAGACAAGGGTCTTTTGTGGGGTTACAGATGAAAAGGTCAAAGGTCATTCAGGAGTTCATACCAACGTAATTGGATGACCCATTGGGACCATCTGTCCGATTTTTTTTGGACCAGCCCAAACGCACTGGATAAACCGAACTCAAATTCTTCTGCTATAATTTCTGAGATGAAGAATGAACACTGTTTTGCTTCCAACACCGATTTTGATACAAAATAAACACACAACCTAGTAACATATTGCTAGAAAATCTATAATGGTCATTCTCTCTCTGTTTTTGATGTCTAAAGACTCTTGCAAAACACAACCTCGTCAAATTCATCCTCCCCTGGGACTCATCCTGCATGGTCTTTTAGTTGTTTTGAATTTTTCATTTCCCTTCCAGCACTTTCATGTCATGAAATGCCACAATGTACTTTCTACTCCCAAATGTCCATTGTTCAGGCACATTTTTCTCTCCTGTTTGTACAAATTGCTGACTTATTTATCTTGCAAATAAAGGGAACTAATTGAACTAATTCTTAGTAGAAAATTGCACAGGTTATATTACCACCAGAACATCAAGCTCTTGGATGTGAAAGTCCATTCACTAAAATCAAAGACAATTCTTTGACTTCTGGTGTTACTGCCAGTATAAACTCTTTAGTTGGCACACAGGGAATTTTTCTGCACTCAATATGGTAGTCCATTTGAAATCTCACCACTGTGAAATTTAAGTAAAGTCTTCCACACAGTCCAGGAGTGGAGTTTTTCAAATGGAATAGCTTATATGGTTTATACCCATGTTTAAATGCACATTTCCTTTATGAAACTCTAGTTTAGTCTTCTATGATCGAGTTGGATGAAACGAAATAGTGCACTGGAATGAATTACTTCATTTTGAAATAGCATACCCTCTGGTGGTTTAATTAGTTGCCCACTTTTTGGTGGCATGGATTTTGAAAGCGTATTTCATTTTGAAACCATTTTTTTGGTACTTGTAAGGAAGTGAAGGACACGATGTTAGATCCAAATTCTTCAAGCACTTTCTTCAAGCAACCACTTGTTCAACACCTTAACACCTTTTCCATCATACCTCCCTTTCCCATTTATTATACGCCCTTCCTCATCTTAACCCCTTCCCACCATAACCCCTTCCCATCATCTACCCTTTTCACATCATAACTCCTCCATCACCAAAAAACCCCCTTCCCCCTCTTAACCCCTTCCTCATCATAACTCCTTCCGCATTTTAACTCTTCCCCATTTTAACAAAACTCTCTTACTCTTCCCCATTGTACCCTTCTCCATTGTACCCTTCCCCATTGTATCCCCTTCCCCATCATAACTCCTTTAACTCCTTTCCCATCTTAAGTGCTTTGTGATCCCACCACCTTCTTTTTATTATATTCATTGTTCACTAGATATCCTTGAGAAAAGCTTATTCACAACGTTTGATGATATCCCCCCGACTTGCGGTTTTGTGTTTAGTATGCAAATTCTTGTTTTTCCCACGGTCCCCATAGGCCACTGTGCTGTAATTTCTGGTCCTTTTACAGACATAAAATACAAAAATTGCGAATTTAATACAGATGCGACCGAATTGCACGTAATATTAGGTACACATAGATTACTAAGGCTAAACGGTTCAGATGATATTATAAAAATCCCAACTTTAAAGTTAAGTTTGGGGGGAACGAGGTTGTGGATCACGAAAATCCCCTTTAAAAAACCCTTCCCATCACAACCCTTCCCCCATCCCAACACACACACAAAACCCTTTCCCCCCCATCCCAACCCCTGGGTCCTATAACTTGTCATGTGTAGCTCAGGATACCAATGGCACAGTATGCAACAGACGCATTTATATTAACGGTGCATACCTACCTTTAATGCTCACCGGCCTGCATATGAAGATTTATGTCCAGTCCCAGACAAAAGCAGATCCGTGCCCAAACCCAAATACCTTACATCGCCAACCGGCTACTCTTTGATTCCATTGACCATTTTCCACTTTTTTCTCATCAAGAAAAGCAAGAGATAAAAGAAATGGTATCAGCGCACAAAAAGTTCACATTCACCGCCAAAAAATTGCAAAGGTCTGTGATATCAAGATAGATGACATTGATAATTGCATCATTAACAGGTTGTCCGCATGTAGAAATGTGGTAATGACATGAGTAAACATCAGCATATGCAGAGTGCGCTATTTACAACACAACAAACTTGACCAATGCTCTGTTTTGCTCATATTTTAGTTTCATGTTGAGTGATTTGTGTGGTAGTAATAATTAAGAACAAAATATCAAATCCGTGTCAGTGGATTCAAAACGTGTAACCCTAATTTAAAGGGGCATTTCATGATCCACAACCTCTTCCCCCCCCGAATTTACCTCGAAAAAGTTGAGATTTTTAATATCACCTGAACCGTTTACATTAGAAATCCATGTGTACCAAATCTTACGTGCAAATTCGGTCGTATCTGTACAAAATTTGCAATTTGTATTTTCTGTCCAGTAAACGGACAGAAATTACAGGCATTTGCTCATAAACACAAAACCGCAAGCTCGGGATCAACTCAAATTTTTTGTGATAAGCTTTCTCAAGGATATCCTGTGTGGAACCATGAAAATAAACAAAAGGTGCTGGTGATCACGAAATGCACCTTTAAAGAGGTGGGCAATACAAGAGATTTCACATACAAGGTGTCCCTAAAAATTGTGAAAAATTCTGATTTTTGCACTGGCATAAAGCTTTGCTATCTCATCAAAATGAATCACCATCTGAAAAGGATTAAGCTGAGAACTGTTTCTTTGGTACAAAAAATGGTGAATTTCTAATGTCCTATAGGAGCAAATAGAAATTCAAACAAGCCTATGTTTTTGCTGTATTGGAATAAATTATAATACAAATAACATTTTTGTTTTCATTTAAGTTTATTTTCTATATTCTATTTCTGTATCCAAATAAGAGTTAGGGAATCTATTGATTGGTCTAATCTATATGAAATCAACTACATATCACAGAAAGAGGATACTTGAATCCTCTTGTTGCACCTTTAAACCCTCAAAAATAAGGTGTGGCAAACTAACAGAGCCAGTATCCCACTTTTTAGAAAAAAAAAATAAAGAAATGGAGAGAATTTAAAATATTCTCAGCTCGCTCTACCATGGTAACCATTTCATGCAGGATGGCCAGAGGAGCTCAAGATAAGTTTATGGATTGAAATCTTTAAAGAGTCATAAAATAAATCAAGATCAGCAGAATTTCTCTTTTATTTCACTAGTGTCCAATGCACTTTGTCAAAATTCATATTTTCTGGACTTTATTGGATCTTTATTATGTTCTCATTTTTGATGTAATTTTCTCCTCTCGAAGAAGGTATAATCATGGTAGTAATCTTGATGAATGCAAGCCCTTTACTTGCCAAGCAGTGTGCACGCCCGCCTGTCAATTAACATGTATAAAATTCGGGGCAAAAATCAATTGCGGCGTTACTAACTATTTCCCATCCTGCTGGACCTAAATGCGAAGGTGAGACGTGAATTTTCCGCTCTGCAATCCAGCGAGTATGTGCGCTGCATTATTTGGTCGTAGCCGATGTTGCTACTACCCGTCTTAAGTAGTAGGGTGATTGAACCCTGACCAATGCTCCTTGTGCTTATATGGGATTGCCCGTGGCTCTCTGAGAGCTGATCAAATGTATTCAGGACGTCTTTGTTCTGTTTGAGCCGTACTTCTGCCCAGGTGAGTGGGAATGTTTTCTGCTCTCTATAAACTCTTCTCTTTTTTGCAGGGGGCAGATTTTATTATGTTCCTAGATGTGGTCTGTTGGTTGTTGTGGTTGTGGTCATGGTTGTGGTTGTGGTGTGATTTGGGGTAATTGAGTTTGTGTATGGTGTTAGTAGTTGGTATTACATTGTAAGCATGTAATTAAATATTGATTTATTACAGATTCAATTGTTGCCTATCAAGTTGAAATAGAAAATGTTGATGTGATTTATTGGACTAAGTATTATTTTTTTCCTTTTTAGGAATAGTTGAAACTAACATAATGGATCAGTCAGTGAATGTAAAAAAGTTATTTTGGATGTTACAGGTTTGAAAGTTTTTTCTATTGTTGCAGGAAGTTTTTTTGTCATATATAGTGTACTTTTTTTTCATTGCTATTTTCATTGTCCAAAAGGGGTATAATTACATTGTACCTTTTGAAACTACTCTATTTCATGTGCTTTATTCTGTTAACAGAATAAAGCACATGATACAAGTACTTGCAAAGGGTATAATGTAATTATGTCCAAAATGAAATGGCTTGGCATTCATCAGTACCTGCTGTTTATTAAGTCCTTTACTATTCTTAAAATCACCAGAGATATATGTCAAAATACATCTTGGTTAGCTTGATTAAATATATACCAGTAACTGTGGTACAAATTATGGCTAATTTTTAATAAAATAAATGTTAATTTTTGCTGTGGAGTAGTTGGTAAACAGCACAAAAGTTTATTTTGTTGGGGTGGCAATGGGTCTTCAGGGATGAATTGATAGCCTTATTTTGAGCCTTATAGATAACCAAGATTGGGTGTACACATGGTTAAACAGGATCTGTGTCCTTTTCCCTCTCTCTCTTCATTATGAGATGGTCTTGTTTCCATTACCCAAAAAGAAATGCCTGTTTTCTAAGTGTAATCTTGCCTACATAATTGCACTTTCTTGAGAGAATACGATGGCATTTTTAAACGCCCAGGTTTCATTCATTGTTTTTTTTGTCATCTTCACCACACTGTATTCACATTCCAGCATACAGCATGATCAGCATCGCCCGACCAGCCGGCCGGTTGAGACAGGCTCAATGTCCTTTAACTGGACACTTTCTAGGTCTGCGCGTGCCCAAGGCATTAATCCGTATCGATCAATCTAGATCATCTTTACTATCAAGACTGTAATTATTAGGCGGGGTGGTTATGGCTCTACCTGATCCGGCAAGAAGAGAAAGAAGAAGTAAAGGGGGATGTAATGGGAATAAGGGGGTGCGTGACATTACAGCGACTGACTGCCACTAAGTGACCACCTATCTATTCCAAATGTGCATTTAACAAGTTTTGGCCGAGCTCGCCGGCCACGCAGGGTATCCCTTGCCAATTTGCGTCTGCATATGGAAAGTGTAGTGTAGACGTTTACAGCTTGGGGTATGGCCGTGAATATGGATGAGATGGGAGAAACAAAATGGAAATGTGTCACTTTCATGTTTAGCACTGACCATGCATATGTGTGAAGAGCACATATGGATGGGCAAATATGAATGCCTGGTCAGCTATAGCCGACTGATAAATTAGGGGTTGTTTGGTCAAAACAGTTTATTAATTATTTATGCAATCAGAGTTAACGAGTTGTATATAAAAATGGGATGCCACTGTGAATAAGTCTGGAGCACATAGGATTTTGGAATGTGGACAATTGGGGATCTGTTGTAGACTGATAAATAAGGGGGGGATCATAAATTTATAACAGGCTGGTGTTAGTTATTAATATTCTTGTGGTCAAAGTCAATGAGCCATGCAGGACAATATGGATGCCTTTCATTTTTGGCGATGCCCATATGTGTGCGTAAAAAGCACACATGGGTAGAACACGCTTGGTCAGCTAGAGCAGACTGATGAATGAGCAAGGATTAAAATGGTCTTAATTATTGATATGTATAATCTGAGTTAACGAGTTGAGGCTTGTCTATAATTGGGCCATTGGTATTTTGAATGGTTGCGTATAGAGGTGTAGATGATAAAGGGTAATTAGCAGCGTAGGCTTGTTTTTCCTGTGTCACATTCCGATATTCACAACAAACAGGTGTGAAGGTCATGTGCTAAATATCATGAATTTAAACAGACAGAGATTACAATAGGTTTATGTCCCTCCAGATGCCAGAGGTCAACCTCATCCAATGCAGCAACAGCCAAGAAAATGCAACTCCATTTGAGTGATTTGATTCAGACTTGATCTCTGTTTAAATTTAAAGTAAGAATTCACACTGCCTCCTTCAAAGTGTCATTTTTACCATAACCCTTATGCTGAAATTATCTCTCCAACTGCAGTGGCTTTGAAGTAAATAAAAAAATATATTGTTTGATAACGCATTCACAAATTCACAAATTTCAAAATTTCTTGATTACTTGTTAAATGAGAATTTCTTGGCCTACACCCTTAAAAATAATTACCATGCTGTTCTGTCGGGAGGGAACATGGTCAACAAATTGGTAAAATGTTGCACAGATTTGTGTAAAAAATACACAACATTGTGTACCTTTGGCATAGATAATTGGTAAAATACAAAGTGTTACCAATTTTGTCAACCCTGTTCCTTCCTGACACAACAGCGTGGCAGTTATTTTTAAAGGTGCAACGAGAGATTTTGAGGCACCCAAATATTTTGTTCATAATATAATTACGTATAGATGCGACCCTCAAAGATTTTTGGTCCTGTTTTTTTGGCTACAGAAATGTTCTTAAAAGAGATAAAAAGGGTGATAGATATTTCAATATAAAACATAGGCTGCATTTTGTATAAGTTGCTCCTATACGAAATTAGAAATTTTACAATTTTTGTACCAAAGAAACATTTCTCAGCTTAATCCTTTCAGATGGGGATATTTTTGTAGGAAAGCTTTACATCAGGCAAAAATCAGTACTTTTGATTTTTTAGGTGTACCTGATATGTGAAATCTCTCGTTGCACCTTTAAGAGTGCAAAGGTTTAATGCAGAATGGAAAATTTAACTATTTATTTACTGGTGTTATTCATTTCACCTGTTTTTGTTTGATAGCTTTGGCACAAAGTAACATACAAACATGTTTAGTCAGATGTTGCATGAGTGTCATCTACTTGTCAAGATGCAAGATGAACAAGAGTGTGTAATATCTTTTAAGTAGGTCCTGTGATACTCTGATGGGGCATATGGATTGTAGTAATAGGGACATGCTTGTGCCCTCTGAAGATCATGCACAGAAAATGGACTAAGACCTTTGACTCTTTCAACTCTGGTAGAGCCTGTATAGTTCATGGCACTTAAGTCAGTGGTTTTAAAATGACTTCTTAAATGACTACACTGACTTGGGACTAGGCTTGTTTGGACTCATTTAAATGCATTGTTCATGCTGTTTCTGAAAAATCGGCATGAAAAAACCCTAATCTTTAAGTGACTATAGTCCCTTGCAGGGCAAAAAGTTTAAAGATATGGTATGCTATAAAAATTGTGTAAAAGGAAGGGTAAAGTACACGTAAATTATGTGATTGAAGTGGGTGACCCGATCATGGTCCAATTTTTCATACGTTGTTTTCTCTCTTGTATGGAAGCATACGCCAAAACATCTGTTTACAAATTTTGAGTTAAATCGTTGCATATATTTGGATAGTAGAGACAAAAAGTGAAGTAAATTGGCAGATTCTAGAAGTGTGTGTTGATTAATGTGGTCGACCACATTTGGAGACATTTTTGTTCATAATATAAAAAGGAAACATTTCCTGGGCCTTAAATTTCACCGAGGTGATGAGAAAAATATGAGGTTCTTCTGGTACCAAAATCTCAATATTGATGAAGTAAATTGGGGGGGGGGGGGTGGGGGGACCTTTAAAACAATCAATAACATTGGATATATATTCTCATATGTGTATCACAGTGTTTTATCATAGATATATATTCTCATATGTTGTATCATAGTGTTACAAGCTTTGAAAAGTAGGAAGTCGTAAACTTCAAAGTGCAATGTTGGCAGTTACATTGGTCGTTGGTTCGGTTCCTTAAGCACGATGAAAAAGTTGATAGTTGCAGAAGCTAAGCCTATACAATGCCCATTTATATCACACATCACTAAGGATCCTTGTAATCCGTCAAGACTTCAGCAATGTTGTGTGTCCTCTGTGTGAACTTGGCATGTTGTATAATTGCAATTGATCCGTTCATTCCCCGGTATCGCCATGTCGCAAATAATACATGAAGGTTTTACATGCCGCGCTGAATGCTTATACTGCACATTATCCTACATATCAAAAATAGGGAGAAATTCTTTAAAGGTATGTGTGGTCAGTGGCAAATGGCAAATGTTTCTTCCTGTTCCCTGTTTGATTGCATGGCTGTTGCCAAATTAGATGTCTATGAATTTGAGTTGGGTATAAATAGGTAATATAGTCTTTTATAACCGATTAGATAGAGGGAATCATAACATACGCTGGTATACATTCTGTTTATCATTATTTTGACAAAAGTAGATGCATACAAATAACAGTAATTCACTGAAAAAGCACAGAGAATCAACCAATTTAACCCTAGCACGACTGAATCTCACCAAAACTCACTGTGTTAATTGAGAAAAATGCACTAAGTTCAAGAAAGTAGCGATGACGTCATCAAACAAGACTATATGGGCCCCCCACGAATCATGGCTGGGCCAGCGACACCGCGTAGCATGCTATCGGTCATGGGGCTGGGGCCCGAAGGGCCCGGGGTTCGAGTCCCACTGATTTATGACTCTTTTCTTGTTCTCCTATTCCCCACTCCTTCAGTCCCTCCCGGAACCGACATCAGGGTTAGGGATAATTATGGTCAGTTTGCCAATTGTCTTTTAAAAGCCAAACCAGATTTGGAGAAAAGTTGCATATTGATGATGCTGAGACGAACCAATGACAGATTGGTGTTGAGGTTAGGGTGACACATTTAACCATGTTCATGAGGCAAAAAATGAGTTGTAAGATGGGCTATCTATAGCAAATTCCTATTACAGACATTACTGTCTACAAAATCTGAAATTTGCATAAATTAGCATGCATTCATATTTATATCCTATTTAAAACTAAACCATAAAGCAAATACGTGAGGGAAAAAACAACAAGTTGTTAGTAGGCTGCACAATGTGATTTTTGGAAAGCCATTTTACTGCATTTTGTATTCTTTCTTTGATTTACTGAGAAAATTTGCATTTGCTAGAAAAAAATGCCGCATAGATAGTAAAAATTTCATTAAAAAACTATTTGAGTGGTCCAAATCGCCAGTTTTGTTGGCTAAACTAATAATTTGACAAGCAAATATGATTTGCAACTGTTTTGACTTGCCATTGGAATGATTTGAGTCATTCTGCAAGGAAATCTTAACAAAAAACATGAAATGATACAATAAATAATAATATGTGTATTTGTTCCCCGAAGTCCCCAATTTGCTAAGCAACACCAGGATGACCCGTAAATGCCAGTATTTGGTTCGGCTAGGGTGCAGATGCGATTATTATTTCCAGAAGCAAAAAGCCCTAAATATACAAAGCATGTTTACAGTATGCATGAGAAAATATAATAACATTTTACAGTTCACATCTGCTCAATATATGCATCATATTGGAGCTGACTAGCAGTGACCGTGCTGGTCAGCCACGAAAATAATTATTGTTAAATGAAAGAACGAGATTACAGTACTAACCAAGAACCACATTTGCACTAGACTGAGCCAAGTGAATAGCGAGCCATTGACATACGCCACAGCAGTCAAGGTGGGATCAAATCCCGAAAACGGAATCTGTGGACCTTAGAACAATGGGAGGGTGGGTGGGAATTTTTTCCACCCAATTTTATCCCTTTTGAACTCTAACGCTGGGCAACCCAAGCAGCGCATGATCGGCTGGGGGATTCCACGCCTGATTTCATGAAACTCCACTTTTCTCACCCAACAGCCGAGGATGCCGGATAATTGGAGCCTCGGGGACCAAATGCATTTGTTGAGACTAGTAATTAAAAGTCTATTATAAAGTGCAATATTGCAAAACCTCTACTGCTTGTAAACAAAAGCATGGTCAAAACAAATACACAGCATAAAACCATGCAGTCACTTCATGAAGGAGAGAGTGATAGAGTATGACTTAATGACATTAATTTAGTGACAGGAATTGGACTTGAAGGGTGTCCAATTCAGAAAAATTATACAAACAAAAAATTTGGGGGGGGGGAGCCCTAAAGGTTTCAAGTTTGCTCAAAACAAGTTGAAATACAAGGTAATTGAAACAATTACACAATATTAGAATTCTTATTCCTTATTACATTAGTTAATCTTATACACCCTTGACTATATTGCCAAACCCCCACCAACCTCTAAACGCCACAAAACACTTTAATTCGGTTAGTACACTAACTGAGTACAGATAAGCCTCTTTTCCTATATCTTTACTTTTCCACATACTTAGCCAATTTATTGGTTGCAGCTTACATACTTTTAATCAGGGGATCGTTCTTACAATGAAATCAAACAGAAGTATATAGAATTAGGGAGGGGTGATATGGAAAATTCCAGTTTTTATTTTTTCTGGATTTTAAAATATGAAGAGGGTAACACAGGGCATCTTTTAGCCAAAATTAGTCAATGTAGCCTTCAAAGTGTTTCATGTGAGAGTGTCCCGTCAGTTTGCCATGTGAGGAAGTGTACCTTCAGTTTGATGTGTGGAGGAAGTGTCCCTTCCAGTTGCCTGTGGGAAGTGTCCCTTCAGTTTGCCATGTGAGAAGGGTCCTTAAGTTTGCCATGTGAGAAATGTCACTCAGTTGCAATGTGAGAGAGGTCACTCAGTTGCCATGTGAGAAGTGTCACTTCAGTTTGCCATGTGAGAAATGTGTCCCTTCAGTTTGCCATGTGAGAAGGGTCCCTTCAGTTTGATGTGTGAGAAGTCCCTCAGTTGCCATGTGAGAAGTGTCCCTTCAGTTTGCCATGTGAGAAGTGTCACTTCAGTTTGCCATGTGAGAAGTGTCCTTCAGTTTGCCATGTGAGAAGGTACTTCAGTTGCCATGGGAGAAAGTTCCCTCGTTTGCCATGTGAGAAGTGTCACTTCAGTTTGCCATGTGAGAAGTGTCACTTCAATTGCCATGTGAAGAAAGTGTCAATCAGTTGCCATGTGAGAAGTGTCCCTCAGTTTGCATCTGAGAAGTGCACTAAAGTTACTGTGTGAGAAGTGTCATTTCATTTTCAAGTGTGAGAAGTGTCACTCAATTGCTGTGTCACGAAGTGTCACCTCAGTATTGCAGTGTGGAAAAATGTCCTTCAGTTTGAAATATGAGAAGCGATATTTCAGATTGACATGTCGAATGTCATTTCATTTGACTACAGTGAAAGTGTTGTGATTTGAATTTGCAGGCATGAGAATGTTCAGGTTGAAATCAAGTTTCAGTTTTTTGTGTTGCCCATATTTTTATATGTTTTCCATTTTTGGGGGCATCAATTTGGGTATTTTTACCTGATCCCACACTTTTTTGCTTCTGTAAAAGGGTTTTTGAGGGTGCTAGAGTGTGTCCGTGTGAGAAGTTGCCATGTGAGAAGTGTAACTTGTGATGTAGGCCATGTTACCAGACAGGGAATTGACAAATCTACCCAATGTTATGAAACATACTTACAAGTGTCGATGAGAATATCCTTTGTTCTTCCCTGGTTATCAAGATGCAGTAAACTGTGGCGACTTAACAAACTAAACAAAAATGACCCAGTTTTGCAACTGGTTTAAGAAACGATGTCCTTCTCCTCAATGCAAGAAAATAGCTTGGAGCTGAAAAAAAAAATTGAACCACACCCGAACAAGTATACTGATGTGTAACAAATAAATATAGCTTCTGCAATTCTTCTGGAGCTTAAAGCACTGGTCAAGTATTTTGGCATGTAGTAAGCGTGAGTTGTACAGTCTTTATTGTTGCGCACATTTTTTGAAATGTTTAACACTACGATGCTTTGAATTGGTCCTAAGATTTTGACAGCATGTTTCTTAGGCCAGTCGTCCCAAATGATTTCACGTCTGTTGCTGCTGGTGGTCAAGACCACAGACGAAGACTAAGGCCTGTTTGGACTCCATGCATTTTACATTTTTATAAAATTCCCAGTATACCACACCACTCTTTTGAGAAGTTTGAATTGAGGGATGTAAGTTATGATTCGCAGCATACAAAGCATTCACTTTTGCCGCATATAGTAATATTACTATACATGGAGCATGGGTTTTATGAGGGAGAAGTCAAACTGCGCTGAAATAGGATACCTTAAATGTCATTTTCTTTTTCCCTGCCTTGTATCATTTTGTACTTTTCAGGATTTGGCCACCTTTAGTGGAAATGCATTTTTGTCATCAAATTAGAGACCAAAATGACATTTTTGTTTGGAACTATTTAAATAAAGGGCAAGGCACTCTTTTGCACATCTAAATATTGCCAGAATATGTTGGACAGGTATCTAGGGAGACCACAATAATCTCATCCGTATTTTTCTTTCTACGTTTCAACAATCATAATTCTTTCAATTCCAGTCCTTCAGAGATATATGCCATCCGATTTGTTGAAGGTACAACACCAGTGAGGGGGACCAGACACCAAGAGTATTTCACGTCACAGAAACCCGGTACATTGTTGGGGTGGGTATGAGGGGTGGCCTACGGACAGACGGGTCACTCTCTTTGAGTTGTCGGTGCCTTATGAAGCCTAACATCAAAAAGGCTCATGGTACCAACTTGATCGGTACGCTTCCCTGTTTCTTCTGACATCATTGAAGCCGGTTTTTGCTGCTCACTTATGGCCGTTGAAATAGGCCTCACGGGTTTAATTGACCCCGACAACAAAAACAGTCTGACTCGCCTGTCAAAAGACCTTCAAATCCCTGTTAAATTCTCTGAGCTCAAAACCCACTGATTAAAAAATCATGCTCATGTCTTCCTATTCCATCTTCATTGCTAGAAATGAGCCATCCTGGAATGTTAATGAAATTATTTAATCTTCCCTTCCGCCATGGGGTTTTTTTTTTTTTTCCCCTTTTTGTTCTCGTCTGATTCTATTTATTTGTTCATTTGTCTGCCCTGCCTGCAATCGGTATGGATTGCAGTTGATCTTGTCTTTGTTGTTTGTTCTTTATTGTTAATAAAGATTTATTTTAATAAAAAGGGCACAGAATTTGGAGGCTTTATTTTATACACATAAGGGCTTAATTGAAACTATATCCACCTATTGTATGCACAGAGTTATTTTAACCTTAAACCATATGAGTCCTACATGCTTATATTGGTAATAATGGACCTATTGTATTTTTTAGCCAATTGGCAACATTGTAAGAATTGTGTAAGTAAGGCCTGAAGAGGACCTTATTTTGATTGGTTATTGAATGAAATTTTTTAACTGCTTAGTTCTCCGGCCAGACAAGGTGATTTTGTTATTAATCTTTCCTGAATTGCCATTGCACCCAAGTGTTGAAAAAAACCCCAGTGTTGAAAAACCCCATGGCCTTTGCCGATTCCGAACCGGCAACTATCACGTGGTCTCTTGCCAATTAAGCTAACAAGTCAGGGTTGGTAGAGGAGGGATAGATTTTAATCTATAGGTATTAGTCCGAGAGGTGTTTATTCCGTTCTGAGGCTGTAGCAAATCATTCATACTCTAGTTGGTCATTTGGGAAAATAGATCGGCATTCATGCTTAAAATGTTACTTATCAATAGCTGGTGATTCAGAGTGTATGAAGGCTAGTACAACACATTACGTTCTGCCTGATATGATTCGACTATAGACCCTCAAGTTATGCATAAATCCGCCTGACAATCAATCATCCTCAGACATGCAGTACAGTTGATAACAGGTAATTTTGGTGACCTTTATAAAGTTTATAATTGTCTCCCTGTGTGGGGATCAGACCACCCTATGCCCTTCAAAATTTCAACCCCAACCATACATACCTCTGAATACAAATCATAAAGACCAGTTTTGGGTGAAGCGTTGGCAGTATTGGGTTAAGGCTTCAACCCGCCCCAACTTTTCTGTTAGTCCTGTGGCCAAAACTTTGTGTGTATGGAAATAGAAAGGATATCTGACCTTAAAATAAACTCGGTATTGTCGTTACTTGTCATAAAAAGCCAAGACCAACCTATAAAAGAAGGTCCATCTGTATACTATACAATAATTGGGGTTTATACAGTAGACACGGCATTGACAGTGTTTCCATTGATTGCACTCCCGAAATTGATCTATTCTAAATTTGTGACACATTTGCCCCTTGATCATGTCTATACAGTATTCCTAGTCAAGCACACAGACTGGTCACAGTTGTAGTGTGAGCATCAGCAGCGGCGGGACACGCCGGCAATCCATTATTAAACAATCCACTGAGCAGCCACAATTTTACAACTTCAGTGATTAACTTTTCAATTCATTTCCAAATGTATGTAAATAGCTTTCCAAATTTGCGCAGTAGTGCTGTTTGTCATTCCATTGTGGCTTGGCCACCAGTTGACTATTATAGAGCCTGTGTCTGCATTGGTTCAATCAACTATAACAGACCGGTCCTTAACTAATTGTTGAAACTTTTCTAAGGTGTTTAGTGCTGGGGGGGGGGGGGGTCATCAACACAAATTGACCATACAGGGATGTGCCAACCTGGGTCTTATTTCACCTTCTGTATATGAAGTATTAACTTTTTCATGCCAATTTTGGTGTGGTAATGGGTGCCAGTTGTTTTTTTCAAATTCCTTCTCAATTTTGTTGGAATTAGTTGAATTTCCTCCTCTTGGAAGGAATATTTTTCTAAAATTGTTGCAAAATTATTCCAATGTTCCTCAATCCTGAAAGCCACCATTCCAAATTTTGCTAATTCATACTCGATCTGAAGCCACAATTTTCCCATAATTCAGCCACAAAGTCATACTCCGTCTGTGAAACACACTACCTATGTCTTCTACAGAGGTAGTGCATATTTCAAATTGAAGAGCACAAAGGAAGAAACCTCATACAAAAGACTTGTCTTGGACCTGTAACCAATGATATCTCCCCAAATGCATGTGATATGGGACACATCTTATTGATGATGCATGTCGTTTGCTTTCTCAAGGAAATGCTTTTTGTTACGCTGATTGATTTGGATAAAAGTTGCATTCTCTTATTTCCATTATGATAGTCGAACGGATGTCCAAAGAGAAACATCGCAGTGAATAATGTGGTCCCGTTGGTTATGACCCGAAATCAGTTTGCGATGTGGAACATCATACATTTGAAAATCACGGACCCTAAGTCGTATTGAACAGAGATATTCTTTCTGTCATGTCCAATTGAGTGTATCCTTACTGTCTAATACTGCTCATTTGAGCCATAGGGTTATGTAATGATGTAAGTGGGTAAAATGGAAATAAACAAATATGAAATACCCAACCATTCAACAAGATGATTGTGCTTTTCAAAGATAAACATCTATATATTCATAACCGGATGTCTGTCTGGTGTGTTTGGTTCTGGTGTGTCTGGACCGCGTCTATTTGTTGGCTCGGAGGCCTAGGGTCGCACTTCCGCAAACTGTGGTGGGTGGGTGCCCCTTGGACCTCCGAAGAACGAGTTTGTATTGGTTAATGGATCAAAGGTTATCAGGAGTCATTCAAGGCCAAAGGAGGTAAAATGGGGTAACTTGGTGTATGGTACTGCCTGAAATGTATCGTGTCGGTCTGACAGCATCTATTTTCTCGGGAGACGAGGTCGTACGTGTCCGAAACTTGGGGGTGGTGCCCCTTTACCGTCGAAGACTGATTGTATTGTTGTGGTCAAAGACATCGGGTAATTGAAGGTCACAGGAGGTCCAATGGGGTAAACGTGTGTGGTGCTATTTGACATGAAAACTTGGTTGGGGGTCCGATAGTTGATGCTGAAAATTTGAAAGGTCACGACAATGTCATCGGTTCCTTCAAGCCAGTGATCGCGAACCCAGGTGATCGCAAAACCCGGGACCGCCTAGTTAGAGCATAATAATTATATTACAATCAATTAAAAGGTGGGTCTTAACACATTTAGTCCTGATCTGGATTGAAAAATTTGTTGATGTCTCCCCGGCAGCTTGAGTTAGAAAGGGGGTCCTGCATAGCACTTTGACATTTTCTATGTCCACAAACAAGTTGCTTACTGTCTAGATCCCAGAGGTCCCATTTTTGTAAAACTCTTAGACCTTGTATGTAAGCTAAATCTAGTAGGAGATAGGTCAAAGGTCAAGGCATAGCTTGGAAACTATTTTTATGTTTTCACTCTGAATCCCCTTGAATTCTATAAAATTTCTCTATCCTATTTGGTGCTTTTCCTACTGAGTTCATGTCCTACTTGCTTTTTAGCATATTGACAGATTAACTTTGTATTTGGTCAAGGAAATCACTGGCCCAAGACTCATCGGATGTACACAGATTGACCTCCAATGACCCTCCATGACCCTCATTATGTCTGTAGGGTCTCCACTTCAAGGGAACTCAGTTTTAAGCAGTATTTTTTAGAAAGCTCTATGGACCCATCAACTTGCCCCATTCCCAATTTTAATGGAATGTCCAAATTTGTTTGTGAAGAAAGATAGAATTTTTTCGGCATTTACCTGGTGAGAACTTAGCTTTACAAAGTTTTTGGTTGGATATTATGAACAAAGAGTGCCCCATTTCGGTCGACCAATTTTAATTTTAACTTTTTGAATTTTTTAATTTTACATGATTTATATGTTTATGGCTGTCACACAAAGAACTCATGATAGGTGCGTGAACTTTACAGTGATGTTTGGGGGGAAGCACATTC
>JAMKCH010021463.1:0-22551 GCA_023653785.1 Ophioderma brevispina
TGATAAAGAGATTGCCTTACGTTGCTAATGATAGTACATGTACATTCGTACCTGAGATTAATATTTATGGTATATTCATTTTAGTAGTCCATACAACATCGTTTTTAAAATCTGTGTTGTTATCTCCCCAACAGACACGGCCAATTCACTCACGAGATACCTTGACGAGATGTACATATTAGATTTTTTTAGATATAGATCTAGATTTGGGGTCCTATAACATGAATCATAAAGGCTGACTCAGAGATTTGTAATATATTATTTTTTGTGAGGTGATTAAAATAACTTATCATCTAGAACTGAATATCGTCACCTAAAACGCTTAATTCCAAAGTTAGAGATGAATCGGATACCGTGTATAACAAAATTCCGGTCGAGTGGCATTAGACGGTCGAGTTGGTTATCCGTCGATCTGGTATTACTAGTAAATTAATTTCTACCGTATGAAACGTTTTGTACAGTTTGGGCGTACTTCGCCATCACGGTAGAAGCACTTCCGTATACAATAATCTGCAGCAGTGTAAATGAATAGGCCCCGAAGAAAAAAGGTTCGGTGCAATACGGAGGCTAATAAATTGTTTTTTAATTCTCCTCGCTCGTAAAACAAGGCCACACTTACCTTAGAAGGTCTTTTATCATAATAGATGCATAAAATTCATGATTTAGTAATTCTGCGATACAAAATTCAGGGGAAATCCCTCACTTAATAATTGTATATTCCACAACATGAACGACGCGCGCTGCAGCGGCATACCAGCGCCATTACTCAACATACACAATCAAATTGTAGAATGTATATTTTTGTTTATTTCTAAGCACCTTTTTTTGCAATCACTGTCGATTGTATTATAATGACATTAGCAAAAACTTGGGGGAGTAATTTTTATCTGAGTTGTATTGTGAATTCAGTTAAATAGCTGCTACACGCGAGCATAATGCTGAGGGCTCCTGGGCATACGGTTAAGGAGATCCGTACTAAGAGTAAGCTTATACAATATAGCTATAAAATAATTATGAACACATATGGAGTGGTTTCATGGGAACGAATTATACTAACCATAAAAATGATTAAAACATTTGGCCGACCATGCGCTATTTGAAATTCCTGCGCGTGTATGGGATATGCATATTGTGTTATGCGATACGACGGCACAGTAGCGCATAACCTTCACACCACGTGATGCTTTCACGATTTGCATTTACACACTATGCCAGTACTGAGCAACCTCCCGACCGTACCGCATAACACGTTATATACACTAGCGAGAATTCTAATAGCGCATCTGTAGTACTACGATGGTTTTAATGCATCGTTTTCTGGTTAATATAATTCAGTTTTGACGAAACAACGCCATATGTGGTCATAATTATATCTATAGAGTATCTTGTATAAATTAATTCTTTTGTACGGGTTCTCCTTTAATCGATTATATCATGGACGAATCCATGCGGGCGAGATTCTTTTTCTCTGTCATATACCTTAGAAAAAATAAATCACTCATACATTATATTTTACATACATTTTTGAGGTATAATTTTTAAACTAAGTAAAACGCCTACACTTCAACGTGTCCAAAATCATGCTCTATAGATGAAGTGCATGTGACGGTTCAACGCGGGAAAACGAACAAAGCACTGCCCGGCATATTGCGTGAGCACCGCCGGGCTTGTGCTTTTCAAATTCCGCGCTCAATCAAGCGTGATAAGCTATTGAATGCTGAACTGTATGGGCAATATTCTTCGCACCTCTCACATGTCGGAAGACCAGGTGCTAACAGTGTGTTTTGTAACCATTGATGTTAGCTCATCTATAGAATAGCGCCTTTAATTTGGCATCGTCTACGTTAAAACCTTGACACAATTCTTTGTTGATTAGTTGTTTTTGAAAATGTTCTGGGGTGCAAGAAAAGATTCAATCAAATCTCCAAAATTTAGAGTAGCTTAAATCTTTCTAGCACCTCCCGGGCAGCTTCAAAACACAACCCATTTGCTAAAGCCCTTCACCGGGACCCGTGTATGGTGACCGCGTGCGTTATCTGATGACACGTGCATTATCTGACAGGCACTATTGTCCTTCTTGAAAACTGCACTTTGCCACATAATTAACACGAGTTAATATTGGTTTCCATTTTCAGCTTTTGGCATCATGATGGGGACGATTCGCCAGAGGATATTACTGATGTGCATTTTATATGCCGTTATATCATCGTGTACTGCTGTATTCGCAGAACAAGAACAAGGCTTACTCGGGACACAATTTGATCAGGTAATGCATTATGATTTAGCTGTTGCTTAAATTTTGAATAGATGGTTGCACGAGCCATTAGTGCATACCAGATGTAAGAAGGTTATAAATAAAGGTGACAAATAGGGAAAGGACTCACGAGGGATTTATCGGGACTGGGGTGAAAGCCTTCTACGAGCATATACCAGATATCCTCAGTAAATAAAACATTACGAAGATTCAATAAAACGTCAATACACACCCACACGGATACGTTCCATTGCAATTTATTTATCCATAGCTGTATGAGCAAATCAAATCTAGAAAATTTGCACCGGCTGATGAAACAGAAAAGGCTAAAAAGCTTTTCAAAGGCGACCGGACTGGAAGGTCGACAGCGGGTACTGGACAATCGTTTTCAGACGAAGAAAGGATAGCCTTCACAGGTAGGTAAACAAATATGATTAATAATTTCTAAAATTTAAATACTTTTGAAGCCACGTCCTCGATATGCCGTCGCTCTTGGTGTTTAATCTCGTGACCCGTATCAATTCTTAGCGGACTGACTTTTAAAATTTGGTCCCTTTTTAAAAAATTGAAGCTTTTGTCGAAAGATGGCTTCTTAAGGTCAGTAAGCAATTAGTCGAATTCCCAGATGCAGTAACTTCATTTCAGAGTTCCACAAAACACACCCGGAATTAGTGTTTCATCTGACAAAATGTTTCGGATTTCGTTCCCCGAGTATATAAAGGCAAACAAGTCCAAATTTTTCTCCATTCTCATTCTTTCCTAATTAAAATAATCTACAGTTTAACTATTTAAACAATAATTGAAAGCAGTCAAATAACCCATAAATGCTTTCATTTTAATAGCGAAAAAAAAGGTTCTGGAAAACGAATTCAGCCATGCATTTTTTGAAGCTTTCTGCAGGACAAAAAATTGTGTAAGAATTCTGGGAGTGCATGTTGCAACACTTCTAAATCCAAATTGAGATCAGTATATGGATTTCCGTATTCGATTTACGAAATTCTGCGTTCTGCACTTTTGTTTAACTTCTACTTCTAGAATAACTTCTATTCATTTTGCATTTTAGATTGGATCAACTACCAACTTCAGGGTGATGCTGACGTACAAAGTGTACTGCCTATTTCCAGTGAGGGAACGGCTTTATTTGAAGCTTTAAAAGACGGGATTATTCTATGGCAAGTCGACATTCCTGTAACATTGTCATTAAATATTTTGCACTTCAATCATTTTGTCACGTTATTTGAAAAAAAAATACCCTCCTTCGGGACAGATACAGCACAGGCCACTACCCTCTATCCCACAGATTAATAAGTTAATCTTAAGATTTGTGGATGGGACTAAACGAATTTTCTATTTTCAAACTATAGATCACTGGACTCGCCATACTTGGGTCGCAGGTTCGAAGTCAGCTTCGTGGCTAAAGAACTTTTTTGGATTCTATACAGAATCCTAATAAATCGTAATGGTGTTCTTTGTAGAGCAAAACGTTCTGTAGCCTAGAAAATGGTTCTTTGTAAAAACCTTAGACATAAAGAATCCCAAATAAAAAAATCTTCGAATCCCTTCAAAGTTTTAACAGAAAGGCTTTTTAGAGAATTATTTTTATAAACAAAAAGGTTTAAATTGTTTTCTCAAAATATGAGCACACCAAAGGAAATCTTAGGTACAACAAAATGTAACTTGAAGCAACGGCGTCTCTGCCTCCGTGTGCATATACTATAGGGCGGAAACAGTTTCCATTTTTACTGTGGTTTGGTGTGTATTCCCCGTAGTTTTTGTTGATTTTGTTGCGGTTTGGGTTTCAATAGGGCCTAAACTGTCAGAAAATGATGTTCAAATTTTCGGACTGCTGCCCCCTTCAAATTTAAAATCTAGTCAAATTGTATTTTAATATGCACTAACACGTTCGTCTCCTTTATAAGGATTAGAAACCTTATAAAGTATATATTTTCCTAGGTTCCAATACAACCTTTAAAGTGGTATAGCCCCATAATGGTTCAAGGTCACCCTGGGAGTAAATGCTGTTGTTGAAAGCGGTGTCAATGATTCCTCTTGTCATACTGAAACAGAAATGCATTTTAACTGATTTGGTGATATCGCCATTGAAAAATCCAGAGAAAGTTTTGGTGACCCCAACAGACCATGTAAACCCTTGCCACATTTTGCTGGGTAATTAGCCAACCAAATATCACACACTGTAAAATAATACATTTTTGGATCCTGTGAGACAATACAAACAACTAATTTCAACAAAAAACTGAATCATTGTGGGGCTATAGCGCTTTAAGCGGCACTGGCACATTTTCACAAAATATGAAATTTCTTCAATTTGCTCTCAAATGATAGTCTAGGCCATTGGAAGAACAGAGATATATTTTACACATAAAATAACATACCCCAAAGCAGATAGGGACATTGATATGAGGATAAAGACATCCAGGTAATTTGTAGGCCAACTTTTAAGTTTTCCATAACTTTAATCAACAAATGTGTATGAATATTTTTGACTCGTACTCACTGATATTAAAACCACAAAGGTTATAGACCGGTCAAACAGTGTGCATAGCGTGAGAAACATGCATACGGAGTGAGTGTTGTGTTAAAAGCCATTTTCGTTGTCTGCTGAATTTAACGTCGCCAGCGACGTTAAATTATAAAATCGTTCTGTTTACCCATAAGGAAGCTGATTTGGTCTTTATCATTTCGGGTGAGGGCTTTTGTATATAAAAGCTTTACAACCATGCAAAAATATCGATTTTGAAAAATCTTGAGGGCGCACTATTTTTCAAATGTGCCAGTGTCTCTTTAAAGGTCGGAACCTAGGCAAATAAGCTCAAATATATACTTTTTTCTAATCTTTACAAGGAGACGAACACGTTAATGTACATTAAAACACAATCTGACTCGATTTCAAATATTCCCCTGTAGTAACAATTACCCCCGCCTCCTTGAAGAAGGGAAGCAGTTTTAAAATTTGAACCCCATTATTTTCTAACAGTCTGGTCCCTTTTGAATGAAAAACAGCAAGAAAGTCAATTTTACACAATCCTACGGGAACTGTTTCATTGACACACAAAACCACACTATTTGTGCTAGTTGCAAAGGTTTATATTGCAACCCAAGGGTTGTTAAAGCAATCAATGTAACTTTTTATTTTTCCTTAGCAAGATGATCAATAAGGCGGTGCCGAATACGATAGACGAACGTGCCATTAACAAGGACAATCTTGACACCCTCACAATTTCGGAGAACCAAAACATGGTATTGCATTCTGCTGCATCAATAGGAGCTAACGTTGTTAACATGGGACCCGAAGATCTAATGGAGGGAAAACCAGACCTAGTACTGGGGTTCTTGTGGCAAATAATACGGGTAGGAATTGTGCAGGAAATCCATCATGCTTATATATCGTCATGGGTCTTCCAAACAGGCCAATCGACCATTTTGAAGAAATTGAGTTTTTTGCATATTATGACACTATATCACAAGCTCTTTTCAGATACCAAATATTGAGCAAAAATAACATTCCAATTTGTAGATATAATAGATTTTCACTTTTGGAAATCATACCCAAACGCCAAATGAAAGTCTTCCAAACAGACCAATATGCATTCGTCTGTTTGCTGTACCTGAAAACCACCGTACGACAGCTTATAAAGTGACCTATCGATCAATGGGATATTGCGAGATTCATCTCCTCTCTCGATCGACACTGGGTAGCCTATAGAAGTCTGGTCGAAGTTTATATTAGTACAATGTGTGCAGCTGTATCTGAGACGATTTTGCTACACTAAAAATATAAATTTTTGCAGTATTTTACTGACAACAATTCTGCCAAATAATTACTATGAAAATTACAGTATACTGTAAAAATTGATTCAATCAAAGCACCAAAAATATATATTTGGCGAGTTATTAGAGATTGTGAATGTGTTGGAAATAAAAAGCACTGACGAACACACTAACTTAGTAGGCCTATCCACAAATATCAACCAAAATTTTATGTTGCATATAAGTCTCAAGATTTTTAATCTTGATAGTATGGCCTTCACCTCAAAACCCCATCTGTAAAGTTTCGCGCCGATATTTCAACCCGTTTTGAAATAAGAGCTAAAACATTTTGTTATGCCCATAGAGTACTAGGTAAAACTAATATTGGTCGACCAAAATGGGGCATATTTTCGCTCATAACATTCAAACCAAACATCCTTTAGCCCTAATATTTCACAGGGTAAGTGAGAAAAATAGTAGCTTTCTTCTGATAATCAAAATGTTGACCACTTCGGGTAAAATCTGGGGTCATTAGCGATCGGACCATGGACCTTTAATTTTGGTAAAACATAATGAATGCATTAAACGGTAAAATATGAAGAGAATTTGGATGGAAATATAAAAGCTGTAGTTTATGGATTGTTTTCCTGTAAGATTTACAGTATTTTTCCTGTAAATAACCTATTGAAAATCCACAAAAGTGCATAATGTTGATATAATTCAAAGTTCAAATAGGAGCCTCTCTTATAAATGTAGTCGTAATAGGCCTGGAAAATTGGACAAAAGTATTTTGCTTGATTTTTAAATTACGGCCAAGTATTGTCTTTTTCTGATCCTTTTTATTGTGAAGTCCGCTGTAATTTTTACAGCGCACGTTATTTCGTCAAATACAAGATGCATGTTAGTAGTTGTAAGTTTAAGCGACGATCCGGGCCCTGAGCAAGGCAAAAAAGAGCTTTCAGTTTTGAATCGCGCCAGTTGAGTTTTATTTTATTTTTTTATTGTTTTTAGACATAATAGTTAAGTTTTTTTTTATTTTGTAATGATACAACTATACGTTTCATGAGAATAATTTCACAAATACCCTTATTTCATTTGAGAAATGTTAACACAAACATACATGTATTAAGTTACGGTAAATTGTGCAAAAAATAGTAACAATTACTCATTTTATATTTGTTCATTTTAATTTGCAATTTATTAATTGGAAAGGAAAGTAATGCATATAAATTCAATGTTCTTATTTATTCCCTTATATAAGGTAGCAGTATCGTGGTTAGGTATTTGGGTTCATATCAGAGGGTCCCAGGTTCGATTCTCAGTTAGATAGGTTTACATAAATAAAAGTTACTTACATGATTAATTTACCGCCAAATTAAGATCAATAATGATCTTTTTTGTTTTTCCTATTTTCTTTGCTATATTTCCCCACATACCTATGATATTATTTTGAGTTTCATCAACTTAGTTGATTAATAATTAAAATTAAACGAACTTGAAAATTTCTCTGTGCACTTACTAAATAAGCGCAATAAAGTAATGTGATTTTGAGTACACACTGCAAACATAGGGTGCTAAAATTAACACCGCCGGTGTTCTAGGAGGACCACACCAAGAGGGTGTCAAAATTCAACACCTTTGGTGTTATTTTAACACAATTTGGTGTTAAAACAACACAATAGTGTTAAAATAACACCAACGTTGAATTTTGACATCCTTTTGATGTGATCCTCTAGAACACCAACGTGTAATTTTCAAACACCCTAGTTTTTGGAAGTGCAATGTGAAAAATATTCACTTTCAGCCATCTCAATTAAAATACCATGATTAACTATAATTGAATACGATTACTCATTGAAATTACTGAAATATAAATGGATGCAAACCCGATTACACTCATTTTATTGAGTAGATACGAGGAAATTAGTTTTTCCTTTCAATTCCAATAAGAAAGATGTTTAATATGAGGAAAATTATCATTCTGCCATTTTCAATATAAATTAAATAACACTTGATAATCAGGCAAAAAAATTTGGCAATTTGAAATGAATTAAACATCAGAAGTTTTGAAATACAATTAACATGAGCACAGCAGTAGGAATGCCGGCACAACTGCATCTTAACCTCAAAATGGGTTGGTTTTTCATAAAACTTTTATTTTTTTCTGAATATTAGTGACCATTGGATGTACATCATAAAAGTTGAAACATATACGCAATGTCTGTTTGATGACAAAAAGAATATCAATGGGAATGTCATTCATTTCAAATTGTACCAAGAGACACTCCGAAGTAGTTTGTTTTTCGATATTTAGAAACATCATTTGACACTAATTGCCAATATTACTCTTGCTATAGTTTTCGTTATTGGAATAAATGATTTTCGTATCCGAACGGCCTCAAAAATTAATACAGAATATAGAAAACTTCAAGGGATAGTATGATAAATCTTTCTGCTTGATAAAATAGGATATTTGAATTCCTTTTACTCTGCCAAAAAGTCAAAACATTAAAAAATATACACTTAAGCAAATAAACAGATACATCACAAACTTCTTTCCACCTTAACGTTTATGGAAAAGTTATTGTCCAATAAATTCCCAGGGTTTCAAACGTTAGACATGCACATTTGGATGGTTCCGTAGTTTGTACTTAACATGTGGCCGAGCTGCCAATGGGAAATACAGCAAAATACTGTAAATTTTATTTCCAATTTGACCAAGGCGTATAAAACACGACTACACTGGAGCGGCTTTTCGATTTTTTTCGGTATCAACATATCGTATACATTGATTATGAAATTTTCAATTATATATTAAGACTATGGTTTACAGGACACTATACATACATTTTACAAGAAAACTGCTGGCAGAAATTCTGCTAACAAAACCCCCGTAAAAATACAGTTTTACAGGTTTCCATTCCAATATTAATAATTATTAGTTGATGTAATTATATTACATTAAGTATTAAATGGATTAAATCAATTTAATTACAAAATTAAAAAATGGAACCTCACCAGTCTCTTTTCTAGCTTCATTGTCATATTTGACTGTAAGAAATGATGACGGCTAGGAAAAATCATACAAAAGCATAGTCATTTATCGAGCCCTCGTCAGGCCAAAAGTATGTTTAACCATGTTCAATACCACCGTCTGAGGCGGATCGATCGACTCTTTTTGAGTTACGCCAAAAACCCAGTAGGCAATGCGCATTCGTCCCTGACATAGAAACAGATACGTTTTTTAGTTTTTGCAAACAGAACCCCTCACTTATAATTAAATTTGACAGGAAAAACAAAGCGATACTTAAAATGAAAGAGTGCTCAAAATGAAGAACGGTTCAATGTCCAATATGTACACATAAAATCATTTTCCTAAAATGTTTCAATTTTTAGATATGGAAGTTCATAATTCTCTAAAACTTCAATCGCCGATATCTCGAAATGTGACTTTTGGTCGATTGGCCTGTTTGGAAGATTCGTGACGATATGTTATGTCCAATTGCGCTCGCTCTGCATGGATGCACTATATAATAGTCCATGCAGGCTACAAATTAATTGATAACTAATATCAACCTTGTTTTATTAGATATGTTTTTCAACTATTTCTAGACCAGTTTTTATGCTGATTCTGATCCGATGGATGCCAGAGAGCAACCTTGAGCATTTTTGTAGAAACGCAAAAAATCAAAAATGGCCACAAAAAAAAAAAAAATCATTCATCTCTTGTTCACTCAAAAGTTGTAATTTTCAGCATTTCTCGTTAAAACATTCATTGTGACCAATTAACATATGATTCTGTAACCATGTAATCAATGAATTCAATATGGCCATCGCAGTGCCTGATCGTGATCTACTTTTGACTGCAGTTTGGTAATTTGGTATCTATCCTTGTGTTATGGCAGTCAAGAAAGTAATTAGAACCATAAGATATATTTTTTAAAACTAATTATTAATTCCTTCATTATAGGATCCAAAATAGTTTCCGATACTCTAAGATGGCTATAATTGATAGCTGTGTCTAACCTAGTACTGCAATGTTTGTGTATATCCCTGTAAGTCAATCAGATCAATGTAGACATCATTAGGTAATCAGAAATCGATACATGTAAGGTGCCATCCAAGATGGGTAGCCAATATGGCTGGAAATGGCACTTACTAAGCGGCGAAAAGTTCGATCACTAATAGTCTAGAGATGTATGTTTCTTTGTTTTTGGTAGGTTTTGGGGCGTCCATTGGTATCCATATTGGGATATTTTATTAATAACGACTCAATGACACTTAAGATAGCCTTGCTGGGATTTTTGGAAGCGATAACCCAACTAAATACCACAAAATATATATTTTAGCCTACAGCGTGAATGAATTACTGACCTTTACTGATTGACATTTGCTGCCATATTGAACGCCTATCTTGGATGGAATCTTGCAGATATCAATCAATTTGATTATGTTATGATATTTAAGTTGCTCTAAATCAGTTATTATGATATACACAAACATGGCAGCTCTTGGCTATATGTAATTAATTTTGCCATTTTGGAGCCATCTTGAATGGTTTGTTGATTTGATTATCAAATTGTTGAAAGCTATTCATTATGGTTTCAATTAATATACTGATTGATAAAGCATTGGCATGTATACCAAGTTGGCATATATACCAAGTTGGCATATATACCAAGTTACCATTCTACGGTCAAAAGTAGATAAATATCAGACGTTGTTGTATCGACGGCCATATTGAATGGTGATTAGGTGATTAATGAATCCTATTTTAATTGGTCACAATGGGTGATTTGACTGGACAGGCCACAAAAAATTACAACTTTTGTGTAAAAAAGTGTTTTGGTCGCCATTTTGAATTTTTGCGTTTCTTTTAAAATGCTCAAACTTTTTTGTCTGGCATCCATCGGATTCAGATTCAGCTGGAAAATTGGTCTAGAAACCGTTGAAAAACATTATATATATGGTATAACAACGTCACATGGTCTGTAGCCTGGTAAAGGTTTCGTGGGGGATGGAAGTTTGGCTCTTGCCAGATTTTCTTTTCGCCGCAAATTAAGTTCTCTGGCAAGTATAGGACTTTTGTTTTTGAGGTAGGAGTGTTTTTTTTTTCTTTTACTCATCAGTGGGACGTTGTTTTCATGTCAAGTGCATGAGAGCCATTTTTGTCAAACCTCAACACCCCATGCCTAATGGTGCGTTCCTTTTGGTATGCGGTTTTAACGTACTTTCTCAATTCTACCTTGCCGCTCTCTTACACATCCCTTTTAAAGGTCCACACCACCAAAAACATTGGCTATTGTTTTAATGTGAAGAAAATCCCCTTTTGGTGGTCCTTGTAACGTGTAGCTTCAATCAAACACTGGTTCTATATTTTAACATATACTCGCATTTTTTTAAAATCAATTTTAACCAAAATCGTCTTTTACCTCATTTTGGCCTCTTTCTCCATTTAGAACCTTGCCCAATCCCTCCTGGTTTTGATATACCATGTCACATTAATGGAAGCAATCTACAAATTCTTGAGAAACTTTTTATTGGATAACGAGAAAGGCATCAAACAGCACAACCATACCAAAACAAAGCAAGTCCAAGGCTATATTCTATTTATAAGGATTTAATTAATTAGGTGTCCATTTCAAATTTCAAAACGCCAAACTTTGCTTGTTTTGGTGGTGTGCCTTAAACTACAAACTTGCTGGCTAAATGTGGATTCTGTAGATCTGGTTTTTGATAATTTGAGGACGCTCTCCTTTGGAAATGACTCATCGGGTGATTGCAAGAAAGTCTTTTGGCAAAATAAAATGTTTGTTTATAAAAATGTCAATGCGGACATATAGTGTCCCAAACTTTACCCTAAAGCGTCCCCAATTTCAGATCTTTAAATTATACAGATTTAAAAGTATTGATTAAAGCTTTTCATAACGGCAAACTCCATTGAATTCGGGTCCTAAATGACTGAGTTGTTCCTATAAACGGTTTTAATTGTAACACGAACAGACGTTTTGCACACAATAACATGTTTTGGCGTGTTTTTTTTAAGCTTGGATGTTAAACATTTTTAGTGGACATGTTTTGATTGTTTATTCATTTGTTCGGGAAAGAAACAGGTTTTCAAGGGATATGCCTTTGTTTTTCTTGCACTTTTTTTCACAGCATGTGTTACAATTAAAAAGATTTAAATAATGACAACTCGGTCATTTGGGACCCAAATTCAATGGGGTTTGCTGCTTTGAAAAGCTAATAAAATAATTTTTAAACATAATGTTTATTAAAGACATGAAATTGGAGGTGATTTTAGGGTAATTATTTGGGGGGGTTCTGTATTACAGATCTAGAAAGGTAATTTTTAATCAAATAAGATTTTGTATTTTCATTTTTTGACATTTCGAATATCTTGGTATTTCAAGAAAGTCGTATATGTACCTCACAAAATGAGGATCGAAAAAAATTGCATGAAATATAAAACTGGCCCTACGGATATCTCAACATCAGTCTGATAAGAATTCATGTTAAATCTAAAATGTACACGTTTTGAAATTCTTGAGCAGAATGTCTAACTTATAAAAATAACCTTGTAAAAGCAGACACCATACGTGTGAGCCGTTTTTCTTGGTTAATGCAAAAAGTCGCATCATAGACAGCGCGAATAATTTTTCAATCCGTTTGCTTTTTACCTAGACTGACTTGCTGGGCAGAATTTCACTTCAAACTAATCCTGATTTAGTGGTTTTACTCGAGGAAGGAGAAAGCGTAAGTGATATCTTAAGCTTGTCGCCTGAAAGTATACTTCTCCGTTGGATTAACTATCATTGGAACAATCTGGTAAGATTTATTGACGGTCAAATGATTCCCTGAATGCTACTTGCATCTAAATATAGTTCACACAGCATTCCTGATTAGCTAATTGCATCGTATATTCGTGTCATAAACCAGTAGAAATGCAACTCGCCTTTGGCCCTTCCTCCATTCTAACCGGTCATGTTGATTGGTTCAAAGTTTCATTGTGATCAATTGGCCTGTAGCACAGCAGCCGACAACATCCCGCTGGGTTATTGTTATGACTGCCATTGTTCAAATAGTCTCTTCAACAGACTTTAGTAGGCGTCTGTGAAAAATTGATATCCGGTTTAATAATAAGGATTTAAAACAAAAATACGTGACCGGTTAGAAGTTTTTCTGTATAACGGTTTCAGGTGGTATAAAAGGAACCATTTTTGACCAAAAAAATCCTACACGGTCTTCGATTTTTCTTGGGAAGTTCGAACTAAATATCCGTGTTTTCAAATGGCAGTAGTGCGTGAACTGATGCTGGTGTAATCCATGCACAGCGGGATGTTGTTGGCTGCTGTGGGCCTGTAGTACTCGGAGTGTTTTGCTAAATGCGAAAAACGAAATAAAAAAACAGATTATTACATGTCTGTAACAGTTCTAAAATATAAAAAAGTATAGGTATCCTAACATACCCTACAAATGATAGGGCCAAAAGCATGCTAATAAAGACAAAATCTGACATTTCAGTAATTACTGTCCGTACGTAGTTGAATGGGGATTAATATCTTTGAACACTGCCGTGTTCTTCCTTTTGTGTCACTTTTTCAGTTGGAATAAGTAACTTATGAGAATTCCACAGACTTATCTTTCACTTTTAAGCGATTCCTGCTAATTTCAAATATTGACTCTTTCGGGCAGATCACTGTTAGTGTCTTTAATTGGTATCGCCTCTGTCAAATAAGTTGCGTGTTGCAATTTGTTGAAATGTTTCTTCCCATAACTATTGGTAAATTGTTATTAAAAGTGTTTACACAAATGTTAACTTTGAACATTTGCACGCTGTTTCCACATAGTACGCACAGGTATGACCTTGGCGATCTCATGTGACCTTGGTGACCTTGTGACTTGTTGGCCTTGTGCGACTTGTTGACCTTGGTGACCTCGTGTGCTCTTGGTGACCTCGTGACCTTTATCCCCATTCACAAACCGCGACGGCAGACGACATGCGTATGACGAACGCGGTGTTTTTCATAGTTTTAATTCAATTGTCAAATTGTCTTAAGCCATAAATAGTCATAGTGTATATCCAGTTATATTCCTGAAATTATTTCCAAATATGTGCATTCTATATCTATCGCGGATAACTGCTTACCTGGAGCGTAGATAACTACTTTGCATCTTTCTGAAGGAAAGAGCCAGCTCTCAGATATGAATACCTAAATTCATTTATAACTTCAAACTGGCAACCCAAGCCCCTGAAATGCAGGTTGGGCTACCCAGCACTAAACTCACTCCTTTTAATTTCTGACAGCCAAGAGACCGGTTTTGTGTCTAAGTAGCACCTAGAGTGAAAACAAAAAAATTGGGTTTTTGGCTTTGAAATTGTTAGCTTTCAGCTCAGGTCTGGCTAATTTGATAGTTATACATCTTGGCCGTATGTTATCAATTTTAGCTTCTGTGGTCGGATTTTTTTTAATTTGGGTATTTTGTGACTGGAATTCCGACAGTGTTTTTCCATGGTAGCAGAATTTGTTACCTTTTTCAGACTGTACAGTTGATTTTCAAACTGTGTGTTTGTTAACCTAGATTCATTATGCTATATTTTAACATTATAGTAATACGGGACATTCCCAATGAAATGAGTTGTTTTTCAACACGTTCAAGTTTTCTCAAAATACAGGCGCAGTATTGAACGGTTTCTTGTATTGAGACATACGCTTTTAGTTTGCTAGTTTAGAAGTGAAATCATCTCTTATAATATCCTCACGTATACTCGTACTTTGGGTCGCGTGTTAGCCCTCCCACCTTGTACGCTGTCTGTGCTCAGTGGCGTTCGATACGCTTCTGTTTTTGTTCCTTGTCTCATAGCCCAGAGGACGAAGAAGGTCAGTCTAAGGTAGGAAAAGGTGAGTATATGGTGGTTGGATTACAGAAACTGGGCCGGGTCGTGTTTGTATGGCGCACGCTCTGAACACCGAGCACTACACACTTTTCAATAACATTTTACAAATGAGACGCCGCTCATTACTCTCATTACTGAATGTGACGTCATATTTGCGATCACAGCTGGGGGAGATTTTGAAATTCGTATTGGTGGTTCATGGCGTTCGAGAGACTTTTTTAGACCTCGGGTGGTACAAATTAATATTCGCAATGAATAATGGGAAAATCCGGTATGGTCTCGCTATCGGAAGCTGACAACAAATTAAATAATACTTTCGCGTTGTTCCGATTTTTTGTGTTGTTTTTTAAATGTCATTACCGTTGGCGCCATGAGTCAATATTCCCGGAAATTGAGGGTTGAAAAAGTACTCCTAAAATAATCGTAGATTATGCGCGCTATAAGTGACAGTAGATCTACTACTATGTGTGATTACTTAGATCATTCCTGACCCCACGGTGTCATCATTGCAAGGTGACATTCACTTTAAAATAAGGTGAACTGGAAATATGTCATGGCTATTTTCCGGCTGGAACCAAGTTTGAACTGGAATGCAATGGAATATTGATTGCTTGTCATAAGTTAATGCGCAGAAACGTGTTTTTGTGGGCGCGGTCAAGCATGGTTTCATGACACGTACAATGACACACATTCGTGTGTGTATTTTAGTCAGTCACCCGAATGTACTACACATGCGCGACTTCAGCGTCGGTGACTGTCACTAATTGTATACAGGGCGTCAATGGAGAAGCTTTGTTTGTGCCGAGCTGTCGTTTCTATCAACTGGTGACGGAGGGACCGAGATAAGTTCCTCTGTGGCAGTTTCGGTTCGTGCAGATATTCGTCTTCCTTCCACCCCCCGCGGCCAACGGGTGGGCACTGCCATTGTGTTCGGCTGGTCCCCAGTTTCAACTGGGGTCGAGGTCAATGCCTAGCGTAGGACTTCCCCCGGCGACATGACAATACGGGTCGAGGTTCCTCGTGCAGTAGGTCGTTCCCCGTTTCCGGCTGGTTGTTTGAGCTACCGTTGGTTTCCGCTCCTCCCTTGGGAGTTGCAGTGGTTCCCCCGAGGCTTTGCTGCAGGATAACTTAGTCAGGGCAGTACTAACAGTTCTTTCCTTGCTCAAGGCCACGGGGATACTGTAACACTAGGTGTTGCTTTATTCCATTCTTCTCCATTCGGGGGAAGCGCAGTTGTGAGGGTTGACTATGATACAAGCGAACGTTCATGGTCCCCTTTTGAGTACTGCGATGGAGTCACATCTGCTTCGGCTTTTGTGAGACTGGCTCGGACTATATTGAACACCCCTGGGGTGAGCGATTCTGTCGAGTCAATTAAGGATATCACTCCGTGGTGCTAGCAATTCTTTGCTCAAAGCTATTTGGATGCTGCGACACTTGGTGTTGCTCTATCCAAATCTTCCCCACCAGGGGAGGAGCCACAGTCGTGAGGGTTGACCTTTACAGCTGCGAGAGTACAGGGTCCCCTTTTCAGTACTGTGATGTGTGTTGTCATGTCAGCTTTGGCTGTATTGATAACAGACCCGGCTCTGACTATATTTGAACACCCCTAGGGATGATCCCTTGGGATAATCAATATCTGTTGAGTTGAATGAACTACCTTGATCCACCCATCAGGTGCTTTTGATCCAGCCACATCAAGTGGGCTTGTTGATCAATTGAATCGGGTCAGACTGCATTCTTGAGTCTTAGCCTATTGTGCCAGATTTAGTCATGCTTCATGCACAACAATGGCAGGATTGTATTCTTTTGCTTGGGTGATTGGTTCAATTCAATCCTGTCTTGGTCTTGGACAACGACCTTGGTCATTACCCTCTGTGTACACCCAGGCTGGTAGTTAAGTAATGGCCAGCCGGGTGTATTCAACAAGGCTGTAATCAGTCTTTTGTTAGAGGGCAATCAGTCATACATAATACACTGCCTCTTGATTACCAAAGTAGGTTTTTAGGGGGTAGTCTCTTGTGACTGGCTTGTGATCACTTCCTGAGCAGAGCTGCCATTTCTGGGTTGTGCTGATGCACTCGCTTGGGGTGTGGACTTGAGTAACCTATGAAGGGTGCTGGTCCTTCGCTGCCATTGGCCAATTCCTTTGGTCATTTTGGTCTCGGATCACAATATGCTCAATATTCTGCCATGACTCATGGGGGTGTGGCTTGGCCCAAGAGGTCATACCCCCCTCATTGTCTGCCATGGCAGTACAGCAGGCCACCGGGTTACCCAGTAGGGCTATCCCGGTTGAAGTCCACATCCTCCTGCTCATAACCACAGTATGGGTGTTGCAGCGGAGGCTGAGGTTAAAGGTCGAAAGTTCGGCCCAGTAAACCAGCAGGCAGGTGGTCTTCATGGTGCTTCTTCCACTCATATGGAGCCTGATGGTGAATCAGATTCATCATCTTCAGGCATGGGAGGCTCTGGTTCTACTTCTTCTGCAGAAGAGGTCGCTCAGCTGCTCCCCCTGGTACCAATGAAGTCTGCTTTGGATGAATCATCTGTACCATTTCTGTCCTCTTGTGTTAAAAACTCAAGGGTCTGGAATCCCAGTAACCACTGGATGGAATGGCGGATGCACCTCGGTGTGCTTCCACCTTTTCATGGTACCTGATGCTCATTCAGAATTTGAGCTTTTTGCTGTCTTCTGGCTGGACCGGTAGCCCAGAGGGGCATTTTTCCGCTCCCTTTCAAGTTCCTGAGGACGATAATGAGCGTCTCCTTAAGGTACCTTGTGTGGACGTCGATATCGGCAAACAACTACCTACTGGTTCTTGTTCGTCACCTTAATAGTACCCCCTTCTGGGAGGGAACCTAAGACAGCTTGATGAACACTTCAGAACTCTGCCTCGTCTGGGTTCCTTCCAGGTGACCTTGCTCATTCACTTGTTCACATGGCTTGTAGACTGGGCTGTCCGAATGAGTGGATAATCCAAAACTCCTGTGAGCAATGCCTTTCAAATTTATTTTTGAGATGGCCAACTGTCAAGCCCATAAGTCCACTTCTTTGGCTCTTGGTTCAGCATTCCGATGCCACGTAAATGCTTGTGAATTTACGCTAGGCCTTTGGAGCTGACTTGACATCAAGGTTGCAGGAAGTCTCTGAATCGGTTCCTCTGTTTGAGGATTCCTATGCAAGCGGTTTGTCGTTTGGCTCGCAAGGTCCAAAATGAATCGGATCTGCGCCAGTAGATGTTACCGCTGCAGTTAGGGGAGCCTGTAAACTAGCACCCGTAAGTCCTCTAACATGGCAATACCTGCCCAGTTGTCTTCTGTCAAGTCAACTGCTGACTCCTATTCTGAAGTGGTGGTGCTTCCACTTTTTTTGAATCACTAGAATGGAAAGAGGAGGAAGAGCAGGTGCAGGGCCAAGATCAAGAACAGGAAATCTTCTGGGTTCTGGCTGAGGCATTCGTCTTTTCTGCTACAGGATATGGAGGTCGTTAGTTGCAGCTTCTACTCAGTTGCTTCTGTCCCATGAGACAATGTTCCTCCCGTGGGTGACCGAATCCTTATATTCTCAAGCAAATCGGTGGTTTTTCACACAAAATGTGTGATTACGCAACCTACAGGCTACACAGCTCACTTTTCCTCCCTCTGGTTTATTTGGTGTATCGTGTCACCCTTTAACCAGAGGATTCTGCTCGGTGGTGAGTAATAATGGAGGAAGTGGGAGCTTTAAGGTCTAGATGCCATTGTCCCAATCAGTGCTAGGACCACAGACATCTTCTAGTCAAGCCCTTTCGGGCTGTCATGCATGTCATGAAAACTAGCAATTGGCATCCTATCCTGAATTGGATGCTTTGAACAAGTAGATGAAGCCTAAAATTCAGGACGAAAGACTTCTAACTGCCACAGTCTCTAGACTATTCCACAAGTTGTACAACGAGTGGTAAAGGCAGTAGGGGAGCTCCTCCAGAAATTCTTCTTCCGTAATGACTGGCTTGGCGGTGGCTGAGTTGTTGGAGATGGTGTTTCCTCAAACACGCATTGTGTTAAAGACAGTTATGGAACTTGGATTGATTGTCAACCTGGCGATACCCAGTTCATTTACGTCCAAGTCGCCTCTTTTCTGGTTGCTTGACTGGATCTGGCTTGAGGGATAATACAGTAGCATGCCCTCGCTGGAGCGAATCAACTGCTTGGTTACATTTGACCTTTAGAGTTGCACCAAGCCTCAACTATAGTCGAACTCAAACTACTGAATCCTTGTTCTGTTTTTGATGCGTTCTTCTTACAAGGCGGCCTTCAGGCGCCTTGTTCTGTTTTTGATGGGTTCTTCTTCTTTACAAGGCGGCCTTCAGGCGCCTTGTTCTGTTTCTGATGCGTTCTTCTTTCTTCTATCAACACTTTAACATCGTCTAGCTTAATCATTGTTTGACGTATTTTTACTAGACTTATACCAAATGACCGCTGACCCTCCCATTTATGTCATATGACATTGACCCCTGTCTGACTTTTGACCTGGCCACAGGCGTCAATATGTAATTTAATGTTACAAATTATCATCTTCTACAGCATTACGCCGATAACAACTAAACTGGTTCAGAGGAACCACCGACACTTGCTTCATATAGGGTGTACAGGGATAAGGAGTCAAAGGTCATTAAGGGGTCATTTCCGGTTTGAAAGCCAAAAATTGGTGAAAAATCTCAAAAAATCGTTGTCCTTACAAATTACGTAACAGAGTGACGTCATTAGAGCACATGTATTGTTCCCCAGCAGGCAGGTCTTCGGGTTGTCCAGTTTCAGGATCAAAGGTCATTAAGGGGTCACTTCCGGTCAAAAACCAAAAATATTTCAAAATATTCAAAAAATTTTCTCAAACCAAACATTGTACAGTGACTTAACTTGCAGATATGGTCAAAGGTCATTTAAGGTCATTTCCGGTTTTAAGGTAAATAATTTCAAGATTTTTTATCTCCAGAACTAAGCATAGTAGAAATTATTTATTTGCATTGGAACAATGCATTTTTGTTGTGTACACGAGGTTTTTTTATACCGGTGTAGAAGTAACCATTGTCCGGCGTACTCATAGTCCGGGAACAATGGTGAACAATAGGGCAATCGATTCAGTTGACTCTTTACGCAACATTAGTTTACGCTTTATTCCGTTATCGTCTATGGAGCCCCGGACTATGAGTCCCACCGGACTATATCTGCTTTCACACCGGGATCAAAGGTCTTTAAGGGGGTCAAAAGGTCAATTTTGCCAAAAATGCTAAAAATAAGACAAAATTGGACTTATCTCAGCCTATAGAGAACAGATAAAGCCCGTTATTACTACAGTGATGTAACATTAATAGTAGAAGAGGTCTATGATAATCTCGACCCCAAAGGTCGAAGTTCAAGGTCAAAGGTCAAAATTTACAAACAAGCTCCGATTGAACTGAAATTTGACAGGAATAATCCTCGTGATATCGTAAATACAGAACAATAACAGTTGACCCTATTCGTGACATAGGGGTCACGTTATAGAGGTGCAAAGGTCAAATCCCTGACATGCGTGGATTTAGTTGAAACTCAATGATAACGTTCCTCATAACGTTGTTAACACGTAAAAATACATTTAATGACATTTGTGACATATTGGTCAAGTTACAGGGGTCAAATGTCACTTAAAGGGCACATTAAGGGGTCACCATGCCGCCTTGTTGTCATGTCTCTTGCATGACTAGTTCCTTACTGTTATCTGCACATGAACGTATTCAACTCAATTTTCTCAGACATTTTCGTCACAGTTGGCACGAATTGTCGAGAAGTTTCGTTATCTGACTTGATTCGTCCAGAACCAGCGTGGTGGACAATGTCGGAACGTAGAGCTGAATTTATCATATTTCCTCCCCTGTCTATTCATGTTGTCATCTCAACAGAGACAGGTTTTTGGAGGTCACGTCACACAGACCAGTTCAGAGCTCATGGAGGGTGCTCTCCAATTGTAGCTTTAGAGCCTTTAAAAACAATGTTCTAGAACTGTGGGCAGTGTTTTGCTATTTGGGGCAGTCTGAACATTTGGTCGGGGTGTCGGTGAACATGTCTGGGTCTCGTCCAACAATTTGAGTGGTATTGTACTTGGACAGACAGGTATGGACTTGGTTCCCCATGTGGTGTCTCCACACATGCCATCTGATCTGGTTCTTTATTTGCCAGATTTCATTGGTAGCCATCCATTGTGGGCGTAACCAATGTCTTAGCAGTCATCTTGTCTAGACAGTACCCACCATCGTTGTGGAATCTGTCTTGTCAGGTAGCTCAGACTATCTTTGCGGGATGTTCAAGCAAAGCATAGATCTGTTTGCGGTGGCACAGAATTGTCTACGGTACCTGGGACACCTGGTGACTTTTCATGTGGTTGCATTTTCCCATTCCACTTATCCCAATATTTTGAGATACATCGACAATTGAGTTCTGTTAGAAGCTCCATGTTGATCCAGACTATTCTAGTTTCCAACACTTCGGGAGCTGTTGATTGGGCTACCGCGGCTTCTTCCGCAGGTTTTCCCCAGTACCGACATTTGATTCCATAACTTTGACCAATAGCAGTTGACTGCATGGTTGTTATTGGAAATCAGCTCATAGAGGAGTTTTCTAGGGAATCTGTGGTGTTGGTTGCCAGGGGTCGATGGCAGTTGACACTGACAGTCACTCTTGCTCTCATCATCTCGCACTGTATTTCAAGTGGTGTAGAACCAGAGATCAGCCTCCCACTTGTTGCCTGTAAATGAGGTTGTCTAATGTCTAATTCTGTATGTAGTTCATCCTCAATATGCAGGCTGATATGGTTCGCTGATGTCATTTTTATACAGGTCCATATCCATGGCGAAACAGAGCCACTGAGGTTAGACAATGCTACGAGGTTCACATCCTTAAAGGATGTGTTGGTATCTTGTGGTTGCAAAACTGTTAATGCTGATATGCAACAACGTTTGTGGCCAGCCAGAAGCCCTTTAGAGCCTTGGTGAAAGGACACTCTGGTGGGCTGGTAACAGGGAGACCAGTATGGCCCATTCATCTAGGATGTTTTGGCCTCGGGCTTTTCAAAGAGGAGTTCTCCTATATGATATCAGCAGGTTCATCGAGAACTCGCTCTACTTTCATTAACGCTTTTACTACAAAGGCTCGGACTCGGATGAGCGTTTGTCATACTCATCCGTTGTCGTTGGTGCCTGGTGAGTTGTTGTACCTTAAGTTTGTAGCTAGTTATCCATAGGCACTTAGAGACTAGTGGTTGGGGTGATTCAGCCTAACCAGCATGGACTATAAGGTCTAGGAACCTTAGCTGACATACATTGGCCGCCTTGTCTCTTGGCCCTCCATACAGGATTGGAGGCCAAGCTGCGGGTGCCATGCTTAGCTAGGGCTTTATTTCCCATACCTGGGGAAATTCTTCAAACTGGAGCACTACCTACGTCACGGACGAGATTTCTCTCACCACCCCCAAGTTAACGGTACTAGTCTGTACTGAGCGTAGATGATGCAAAGTAGTTATCATCTACGCTCAAGGTAAGCAGTAATCCGCGATAGATCAAACAAATAGTTTTTGGATTATCTATCTGTAAGGATTAGCATGCTTACCTTGACG